>CM056821.1:13833364-14058364 GCA_029853015.1 Chelidonichthys spinosus | reverse complement strand
CATGATAAGTATTGCTCCCTAACCATAATCAAGTTATTTGAAAAACAATCAATAAATATTTCTCTTACCTGAACAGAGTAGTTTACGAGCATAAAGGCCTTTACACACTTGTTTGTCTGCTGTGTGGCCGAAAACAACGCGATGAGAGTGGTCAGTGTGAACCAAAACAGTAAAGTTGGCAAGCAGGCAACTGAAACTCACTATATCTGCAAAGCTGAGGGGAGTTCCAGATTCGGTAATCTCACATTGTTGTCATTTGACACATAAAATGTTGATTATAACCACTTTTAAATTATCATATGAATTATTTTTGGGAAACTTTTAGAAGGCTCTAACGAATGTTGTTTGTCAAGGTATTTAGTTTATAGAAAACTTAACTGTCCATGAAAAGGCAATTAGTGTTACAGCTCGAACTACAGGTAGACCCAAGGACATGTCACAAAAAGTACACAGAACAGCAACAGAATGACTTTGTTGTTAAGTTGAGAGTGAAACTCCCATTGAATCTGTTTCATATTTATATTCATAGGATCTAGAAGAAGTAGATATAAAGTGGAGGGTATTTAGGGATTCAAAAAGGTGACATCTTTCATAACATGCCAACACAGAAAATTTCACTTGGGTGAACAAAAATACCTGTTTGCCATTCCACACTGCCACCTTGTTCAAAGTTTCTCAACCATGCAGTGGTCTTCCTTTAGATATTTCCATAGAAATAGATTAGGAGTAGAATGGACAACTGCTTTCAGTGGTCATTTGACCAATTCCAATAATAATGGTCATTGATCTTAGTAATGCTGACAACACATCACAATTTTTTTTCACTGGGAAGGTAGGCTAATGGAAAATGTTCCGGGGAGGCGGATGTCTGACTAGTTAGCTACTTAGCTTAGCTTGTCCACTCAAGAAATGCCTGGAGGGAGGCAGAGGGACCGTAGACCCAGCGCTGTCTCTGGCCACCAGCCCGCTTCTTTGCTCATTTTCTGTTATCAGTGGTGCATTCAGAAATGGTGGAATGAGTAAGCTAGCTAACTAGTCAGCTGTCCACAAGTTACAGGCAGCACTGTGTCTAACACTCCCTCCAGCTCACTTATCTAACAATAACAATGCTCTCCTACGATGTGGGTTACATTTCATTAATTTATGCTGTCTCTCTATGCATCGTAAACATTACTAACGTTACTCCACCGCTAATCGTCGCTGCAAAATCTTACCTCAGTGAGTCTGCGACTTGCCATGATGAATGGGTTTACTTTAAGTGGCAAGGTACAACAGTCATATTTACAACGCTACACATAAAAATGGCCACCATTCTGACCCTCCTGCTACTTTGATATGAATGGGAATGTCTATTCCTATTTCATTTGTATGGTTGTTCTTTAAGAGACTGGAGTATTTCAGGAGAGACAAGTGAGTGAAGGAAAGATAACCATTTATTATAACAGATGATATGTGACAACAAAGTATCGACAGAAATGCTTTGGCACTTAGACCCTTATTGCAATATAAAACCTTTTGCGATATGCTGGGTATTGTGATAACATATTGTGATTTATTACCTTTTTCCAACTGCAAATTAGGTAGTTTGTCAACATCCTTTTTATCTAATTAGAAACAGTTGTCACTCGGTTCATCTCACTTCAGTCATTTTTATTGCAGGAAAATAGGTTTGTCACTTTGCAGCAACCTGAAAAGTGAAGCCAAGACTAAAGTGCCTTAAACTTGCATTATCTGTACTGGCCATCAGGGGGCAACTCCTCTAGGTGATGTCATGATGACATTCCCTTTTTTGTATACAGTCTAAGATTTTGCATCATGCACCTGACAAACGGACCTGTTTATTACAGTCTACTGAATCCAATCCTGCTGATTTTACCCATGACCACACCAGAAAAAACTTGGCACCATCTAGTGCACTGAAGAAGCAATTGTTATCAAAAGGTTTACATTTTTGTTTGCAATAAAATAAAATATTATTATATTGTTATTATCATAAAAGCTCTGGGTATCCAAACATTATCGTATGTAAAGTATTGCTGTATCAATCCCCCCCCCCACCCCAAATAACTCTGTGTCTCTGTATCAGATGAGAACTGGCCAGGCTGCGGGATTTGCATTGGAAGTGAGAACGGGGTGAAAGGCAGGATAAATGAGAAATAAACTACAGGCCTAATCATGCATGCACAATGACACTCGAAGAAGTTAGATAATATTTCAGACAACCTATTCAGCCACAAGTGTTCCAATAAGTGATGGTCATAAGTCATAAGAGGTTAATTGGACTGGTGCTCCTGCTTCCACAGTATCACTCAGTAAAACTAAGTAAGTTGCTTATTGAACAAAAACCAAAATAACCTTAAAGACTTGAGATATGTGGACAGTGACACCTCTTGCTAGAGTGGATTGGTGGAGGGGGGGCCGGTTAATTATTAGAGGGATTTTAAAGAGAGCACATATCGCTTCTACGTACTCCAAAACAGCAGGAATCCATGACAAGCACTTTATCACACGCTAAACCAGGAGAGTGAATGTGTGTGTGGGAGAGAAAAAGAATAGTGGAGAGGATCATGTGAGAGTATGAGAAGGAGTAGAAAACCTGTGTGTGTGTGTGTGTGTGTGTGTGGTGTCTGTGTGTGTGTGTGTCTTGCTCCTCCACAGGCGGCCGGGCAACTCCCTTCGATGAATGTTGCCTGAGGTTCACCGGGCCTCCCGCTGCTCCCCGGCACTCCAGGCATCAGTGAGCAGGGAGGTAATTCGCTGACACTGTGTCACTTGTGATAATTGGGGAACGTCAGTGCGCTCGCTCACCTGTCTCCGCGCAGGTGCTGGGATGTCATCGCCCACCGGAGAGGAACAGCTCCTCTTCCTCTTCCTCCTCCTATTTTACTTCCTACCACCCAAACAGCTGCTGTTTATATGATTGAGAGAGGGACAGGATGGGAAAAAACTAATTTAAAGCTGTGTTCATTTATCATCCGTGGCCACTGCAAAGTGCAACAACAGAATTTAACGCTGATTTATAGTTGAGGGTTAAGGTTAGGGCTGCAAGATATACTGTTTCAGCATCGAAATTGCAATGTGTGCATGTGCAATAGTCACATCAAAGGACGTGCAATGTTGGCAAACCAAGTCAAACATGTCACGCTTCAACTTTTTTGCGTTGTTGGTGTCCTGTGCGAAACCACAAGTACACATAGACATTTTGTCACATGAGTTTGTTAGACATGTGAGTTTCTTTAGTCACCAAACTCTTTGTAACTTGCTAGTCATGTCGTTATTCAGTCAAGTTAATATAAACCTTGTTTTTTTTATGACTTATAATACCTGACTCCCACTGCCTCACCACACCTGAGGTCTACTGCACAAAACCTAGCAGATCAAGCCAGTAACTCCATGGAGTTACCATGGAGATTTATTGTTGGCTACATATTACCATTCAGTGAAGTAGGCCTACTGTTATTATTTTAACATTGTGCACATTATTCTTTTCAAAGGTGTTTTCAATGAAGTCAGTGGTATGAAGTCAAATTAGGTTGAAAAGGTAATTTAATAATAATAATCAATATTGACTTGTTTTTGATAGCTTCAGTAAGCAAAATTCAAAGAAATAGCTGAAGAAAACTGTATGCTCTTCCGACTAGCAACACCTGAACCCGGAAACACTAGTTCCCACCTATGTAACCCCCCTTCCTGGTGCACTGAGGACGCCATACAGACACACACTCAAACACAGAAATGGCTCATACAATTAAACACGTGCTGATTTCATGTACAATGTACTTCATGTAACTTAAATCATTGATGTTAATCTTTCATGTTTTCATATGCCAGGGGTTATTTTAGGCCTCCAGGATTCCCCTGGTAACCAGTGTTTAACGTCACAATGCCATGAATTGTGGGCAAGAAATATGGACTTAGGATGTGCATAAAGGATCTACGAGTGAGACCTCAATGACCCACTCGATGATTTGACAGTGGGACAACCCTAAACAGATTTTGCTGGAACACGTCCGTGAGTGTGGACTAGCGTTTAATATCGTGAAATGGGATTCCTGGGAATATGCATCAAAACTATTTCCTGTTCCCTGGAAATGTAATAATAGGAAATGGTTTTAAAAAAGACTTAAATTTGAGGTCAAAATAAAAAAGGCTGATACATACAAATAGGTATCACTCTAAATACGAAGAATCCTGTGAAATGTAATCCCGTCAGCTCCTTCTACTTGTATCTTAGAAACAAGTCGATTTCCATGGATTTCTGAGTTCTGCTCCCAGATGTCAAATTTCTAGGAAAATATGAACCTCTAGTGTGGAGATTGGGATTGGGCCTGAGGCTGAGAGATGAAGTGAACTCCCCCAGCAGCCCCTGTTGGTTTGATCAGCTTTCAAACCACCAATATTTCAATCATTAGGACTTATGGTGAAAGAGACTTATGTTGACTTTCTAATCTTTATAATGTTCAACCAATACATCATAACTCCTTTTTTTCAAGGGAATGAGTGTAAGACAACCAAAAAGATTCTGGTTGATTATTATAGCTCCAAGAGAACAAATCATGCTTTCAATCATGAAGAGGGTTTCATAATTGTGCATTTATATTGCAGGCAATGATTTTATTTTGATGATAATGGATGATTTTTATTTTCAATTTTAAACATAATATATAACTGTCTTTTGTATTCTGAATGTGCTTCATTAAGCAATATCTTTTTATGCAGAAATTCAGTATTGCCTATAGCCACACAATAACAATCAGACAATAGAGAAAAACACACCTTAAATAATATATTAATATATTCATGTCATAAAATGAGTCACATCCTGTTTAGCTGTTTTTTTCCTGGTTTGTTTTGATGATGATGATGATGGGAGGTTTAAAAGATGTGCTCACTGCAAGTGAGAAGTTGTTTTGGTTGATAAAGGATGAAGATAAAGAAAGATTAACGCATTCAGCAGAACCCCTACTGGACTCATCGCAATTGCCTTTCATTCACATCACAATGTTATGGACATTAACTTTAAGATGATAATGTGGAGAAATCGCAAGAATTTTGCAAAATTACAAGCTTGACCTGAACTGCTGAAGTACAAATCCCCTTTGTCTGACTATATTACACTACCTGATCAAGACATATACTTATATTTTGCTTTACTGAAAGGAAAACCTGGCATGAAGTAAGCTGACAACAAGTAATTTTAATATATGATGACTGATTGCAGGATTCAAGGCGGAGACGTTAATGTTAAGTTTCACCCCTCGGCCTCGAATAACAATGTTGGCTGATTGTGTGGTTGGTTAGTATTGTTGTGAAGGATTTGATTAACGTGACTGTTGTGTTGATTTGTCTGGTCTTTGCCTTTTCGTGTAATGTAACGTTGGCTTGCTGGATGTTTCTTTTGATATATTATGAAATAAAATGTAAGATTGAAGACAAAAGCTTCTCCTTGGCTTTAACTTGTTGTTAACTTTATGTTTGATAGGCATGGACTCAACTGCTAAAACGTTAATGTTTGCTGTAGGGTTGCACGATACATATTGTTTCAGCATCAATATTGTATGTGTAATAGTGTTATTGCAGGATGTGTTGACTATAATGAACCCAACCGCATCATGCTACATTTCTGCCATTTGTTTTGCTGTGTCGCCAACATTGTATTTATGGTTTTATATATTTAATTGCTCTTAAAGAACAGCAGGTTGATGCATAACTTTAAAATGTAGCCTAGAAAATGTAGGGGAGAAAAATATTGCAATGCCCTTTTTTCCAACATTGTGCAACCCAGTTTGCTGGTTATAACATATCTGTTTAGCCAACAGATCGATACTGGTGAGAGCTAGCAACAAGCAATAATTAGGAACTCAGCTGGTCCATTGCTTGTTAGCCAATGGTAAAATTACCCAGTTAAATGTTTTTGTATTTTTAGTTGACCCATATGTAAAAATGATGTAAAAATACATCTCTTATCTACTCGATACTGCCCTGTGGACAGTGAAGCCAGCCTCTTTGTTTTCTTTGGTCCTTGTTATGAAGCAATTAAGTGCTGAACAGCTGAAAACCAGTTGCTGCCCATTAGTGGCAATTGTTGCATCTACTGTTTTATATCTATGCTAGCAGCTCTTTCAGCCCAGGCATAGTGATGTTGATTCTCTCAATCAGCCCGGTCTGTATACATTCACTGACAGTTGGCTGATGGACAGATCAAACAGTCACATTAATGAATAAAAGGATGGAAACATTTGTATATATTCATAGAATACAAAGCTAGATGGATTTAAGATGCAAAGAGTGTTTAAAGATGTAAAAGAAGGGAAATATCCCAATAATCATCGAAATATGCTTTAACTCTTTAAATGGCAGCAAAACATGCTGAATTCACTTGACATTATTTCTGAAGATCATAAAGGACAAATAAGAAATAATGAATGAAATAGCAACATTGTATGAGTCGTCTTGTAATTTTTGATAATTCAGTTAACTTTAATTATGTTTTTCTCTTCCCTACATGATAGTGAGCTAGACATCCCTTTGTAATTCACTTGTGACAATATTCACGATTATCCCGATATTGGAAATTTCACCACAATTAACTTATTGTGAGTGTTTCGTATCACGATCTGCAATAAAATCCTATATCAAAGAAAAGCCTACAAAGCTACAGGTACCAATTAGCCACAAATACTGAAACCAGTCCAAAGCTATGGGGTAAATTCCATCTGTCCAGAAAAACACAAAAGTTAAGACAAAAAAGTCAGATCAGGGTAAAAGTGAAATAGAAGGCGAGAGGGCCACCCACAGAACGAGGCATGAAGGAGCAACAGCCAAACCACTTGGGAGTAATGGTCTGTGAGGCTAATATTTCCTCTGTCTCTGCTGAACCCTGAAGGAGAGGGGGAAGGGTGCTGGGGAGGTGGGGGGCGCTCACTTGTTGTCGGTGTGATGTTAGAGGGAAGAAGGGGGGCAGGAATGGGTCACCTGTAATGGCGGAGCGCTAGATTGTGGCCATTCCACACTCATTACACCATTTACAATTACTGCTACCTATCACCACTCCCACCCCCCCACCCCCCCACCCCCCCCGGACCCCACACACACACACGCACACACCCAAACTCCCCAAGAGGCCAGTCTCAACCATTAGCACCACGACTCAAATGAAGTGGATAATTGTGTCTCTCTGTGGCATATCATGGGACAAGAGAGTCAGACAAGAGAGGAGGAGGGAGAAAAGAGAGGGACTAAATGAGAGGGGGGAGAAATAATGAGACAAAGAGATGTACAAAATTAAAAAAGGGATTTGTGTTGTGATCACAGCCGATAGCTTTTCTTGTGATGTGCTGTACTTTAATATAGGTCAGACTGTTACTCGTTTTAAGTTCAAGTACACTGCAAAGGTAACTGTCAAATGCTTGCAAATAACAGTGTTTACTTTTCTGTTAGATTTAATGTTTATATGTATCTTACACAACTACACTATTTTTGTGTACACCACTCACTTTAAGGAGAGTCTCTCAGAAAGCATATGCCCCATTTTTATCATTTGTAAAATGTGTTGCTCGTTTCAGTGACGGAATGCTTTGGACCCCGCCTTTGAATGTTGGAAATAGATATTGATTATTTCCCTTCAGACAACACTCCTGACAACCAAGTTCCTCTTAAGCATATTTAGACCTTAACAGCGATAGCCAACTGCTAATTGGCAGAGCTAAGCTCAGTTTCATTTCAATACAAGTGACATGACTGGTTGCAAAGTAGACGGCTAATGGTTTAGCTTCTAAGGTAATGTAAGCTACACACATAATGTCATGTGACATTGGCATAGCGTCACCTGACATAACATTGTCAGTAAAAATCACTCAACTATTGGTTTCACAAGGGAAATCAATGCCAATCCTGTGTTTGTTTGTCTCATCCACCATTTCTCCCTCAAGTCCTGAGCGGACTTCTTTCTCTTACATACTGTGTCCGTTGCTCTGCGTTCAATATTGACACTGGCATTGGTTGAATGCCTGGTGCATCTCATTCAGAAGCTAAAGGGTGTCTTACACGTTGGTTTCACTGACCAAGCATTGAGGTTTTGACATCCTGTGAGTGACACTAGGGGGGAACCTCGGGTTCTCTGTCCTACGGTTGTGGTTCCATTCTTACTGGGGTAGATTACCATGGTAATTTATGCTGGGCATATAACCTGCTCTGGAGGAGGCTAAGTTCAAGAGAACAGATCAACTTGTATAAAAGCACAGCCTACTCACAAACCAAAGCTCTGTGCATGAATGATGATTACACAATAGGAGAAATGAACGTGATTGCGGTTATCAGGGTTAGTTACGCCAGATAACAAAAATATACCTGGCGTAGCAACAGTTTGATGAGATCTGCAAAGAAACAAACGCAGTCAGACAGATGTAACAGAATCCCCATTTATCATCTCAAAATGTTGCCTTACATTCTATTGCAAAGAATGCTACAAAGAAAGGAAAATCAAAGAGAACTACCAGATGTGTTAATATAATAGAAGGCTGATATTCATTACTAAAGCAAAAATATATACTGAAGGCCCAGAATACGATAGGCTGGCAGAGCATCTCTCAAGTGGGAGAGAGGAAAGGTGTGGTGCTTGCCATCGACCTGATGCACCTTGTCTCGGGAGATTTCCAAGTGGCTTCAGGGTCAAGAGTTAAGGACTAATGTAGATGACAAGAGCAGCTCCTTTATTCTAATGGGCTAATGACAATTACATTTCTAAACAGGGAGCTGTGCATCTCTGTTCAAAATGTAACACTTCTTATATTTTGCACATACTGGGTGGGAAGAAGAATTAATGAATAGCAAAGTGAACTAAAATAGAGATCTATCTCATGCCGCCTTGAATGCGAAATGCAGGCCAATGATTTTTGAGCAAGCCCAGACAGACTTGTCAAACGTTGTGCCATTACTATTCTTTGTCTTAGCACAGTTGTCATGTACAGCCTGTACCCATATGAAATATTAATTTTGCATAATAACTTTCAAAGGGGAATAAAGCACAGAGTTAATTATTAATAGCATGTGTATTCAAGGCATCCCTCTTTTTTCAAATGCACAAAAATATTGCGACAGTTGCCACTCGAAGGAAAGAATCCCCATAATGCCGCATTAAAGCAGAAATGACAATCACTAAACACTGATGCAAGTTCCACGAAACATCTAACCTACATTTCACAGGTATCAGTGGGAGATTCACCAGCGCACCGCGCTTTGTTGTCTTCTCCTCAGCTAAGATTCTCAAGTCCCACCTGCTCTTCACATTTAGTGCACATGTTAAACTGATACGCGTGTAACACCTGCACACATATGAAATTAACATGAAAATGGTCCAAAGAACTTATCTTGATCAGGCAGCAACCTCCGTGTCTAGGTGTCTAGCAAGAATTCGATTGATCTTTCTAAGTATAGATGTATGGTGATCTATTTGGTCGCCATAAAAATGTCTTATTCATTGTTCAGTTCACCCCTCATTTCACTTCTTACATACAGTCTATCTTGACAGCCTCTAGCATTAGGCTACATGCTTCTTTTCACACACTTTTGGGGTCAAACATGCTTCGGCCCACGTCTTGCTTGATTTGATTGGCTGCCTGGGCCACGGGTAATATAAAAAGGTTCTGGGTGGAATGATGACACCAGAGAAGATTTTACAGAGAACCAGTTAAAAGGTGTCTGAAAGGGTTCCTGTGTGAAACTATATAAAAAAACGAGATTATCCTCTGGATAAAGCGGGTTAGGGTTATATAGAACCATATGCACCTTTATTTCTAAGCATGCAGATTCTGGATATTTTCTTGGGTACAATGTGGGTGTGCAGACAGCAAGGCCAAGGTCAGTTAATTTGAAGTGGCTACGTCATAAACCCATCAGGCATCAGTAGGGGAGGAAATCAAGCAAGCCGCTCTGATGAGAGGAAATGCTATCTGCTTTAGACAATGGATATCTCATTTACTGCATTTCTGTCCCATTTTAACACACTTTGCCCAGAGCCCGTTAATATGCACGTTATCCGACTGCGCTAAGGGGGCGTATGGAGCCAGCGAGCAGAGGGAAGGGGGGTCGCGGTGGGGGGTTAAAGGGAGGGCGGCTCAGGCGAGACGGACCATGTCAGTGTCAATTTACAGCAATTCCTCCCGTCAAAAATGAGAGAGAAAAAGTGAGAGTACTTCCCATTTTCTGCCCAGATCTTTTAGTTTAATTCAATTGGACCTTTCAATACCTTATTTATGACACACAGGAAGCATTCGCCCTATTGCATTATGTGGAGTGGGGGAGAGATAAAGACGCTGATTCTTTAAAGCTCCTCGGCACAAAAGGAGATAAAAGCAGATAAAAAGAGGGGTGTGCTTTTCATTGTGTTCTGTTCTGTAAGGGAGGAGAGGATTAAGTCAGTTTATAATGCTGCCTGTCTGTGTTAAGGAGACAAAACACAAGCTAACACATTTAAATAAACTCAGACCAGGTCTATATTTGACTCTTTATACCCTCAAAGTGACGACACAACAAACTTACACTAATAAGTTATCAGGACCTTCCATCAGTAGATCAGAGTATTTAAACTCCTAAGCTCAGTATACAGGACATAATAAATTAAAGCCTTTTCCTCAACTCATTCTTTAAAGCATGTGATAGACACGTTTTGATAATCAAGAAAGTGATCCTTTCAGTTCTCTGATGCATGTGAATCCCTAAAAACGCAGAAGGGAATCACACAAAGACAAAAGCAACAACTGTAGCCCTGCCACATATGAATAATAGGTCAGATGTTATCGAACAGCTCCATCTCCAGCGATGGCGAGCCGGCATATCTCTTCTTTTCCAGGAATCTCAATCAATAAGCAGTCACTAATGCGTTTGACTCAGTGAGATGCCCGAATCCATATTTAAATCATTGTCACACACATCATCTCCCCCAAGTTATATGTGATTAGGCACAACTGCCTTCACATTTGAACATGTTTGCTGTTAATTATTGACTTTTTTGTCTTCAGTCTCTGTCTTTAAGGATCACAACCCCCTCGCTCTCCCTACGCAGGCCTTCCACACGGCAAAGCACAGAGGGAGGTTGCCAGATAAAACATAATAAAATGACACATTCCCTTACTGAGTAGCACCACCGTGGTGGCTCCAGGCGCTACCTTTGTCTCCATCACAGCAATGACGAAAATCAAGCATTGTAACGCAACACCCCTGATTTCATGCAATGTGGTGGATTATGGCTATAAAATTGAACGCTCAGCTCTTTTTTTTTTGTGTTCCAATTTCCAAATTAGGATTTTCTGCCTTCATAATGACACAAAGCATTCTCTTAGTCAAATCAATGGCAGCTATTTATATGAGCGGTAATCCCTCACCCAGCACTGAACTGCCAGAAAAGAGGGATGGCTTTTAAAGTAATGCTGCAAAACAAAAGGAGACACTAAATGAATGCAAATTGGCTTCTCTGTCTTTCTGAATGTCCATCTCTGAGAACACGGTTCGGCCGGCCAGGAAGAGGAAACAAAACAGCTGTTTAAGACAGCTCATTTGGTAAATAACCCATAACGCCATGTTGACTACCAGTTAAGCTTAGAATAAAACGTTCAAATAACCACCCCTCCCCTCCACTAGCAGCAGCAGCAGCAGCAGCAGCAGCTCATTCCTCTCTGTCTTGCATTTCAACAGAACAGGGCATGAATGCCTGACAAGTAGGCTATCATCCAAGAGATCATTAAGCACAAGGGTTGAAGTGCCATCTTCAGTGCCATGGCAACAGGGTTGAGAGATGAGATAAAAACAATGCGAGGCAGGAGGCAGGAGGCGGGGCGGGCCCTCAACGATCGCCACTGATCGATGGATCTCTCTCTCTTTCTCTCCCTTTAGAGGCCAGGAACAGGAAGTGGAGGCTGGAACAGGGAGCATTGCGAGAGAGAGAGAGAGAGAGAGAGAGAGAGAGAGAGAGAGAGAGACGAGAGAGAGGTTGGTGGAGGGGGGGCAAGCAGCTGTCGGGCTTCATAGGTGCACTAACAGTGGGAACTGGCTCTCTTCAAAGTGCCGATCGTTTTCTTCACAAGGGTCTAATTGAACATGTCAAACAGTGCAACATTTGCATGGGAATGATTATTTTTTACTTTGTAGCGAGGCTGAGCCAGCGGTTGCGCTTCTGTTCTGGAGAACAGCAACTCTGCACTTGCACATGCCAGACTAGTGAGGACGTGTGAACGCTCCTGAATGGAGTCACAGATTCCATATCAAACCAATATGGCTGATTATTTTACAGCTGTTTCTAAAAATGGTTCATGGCCTCCCAAGTCTGGGTGTATCAGACGCTCTTTGTGCTGCAATCCAAACAGATCAGCCACACTGTACTGTAGGTTTGTGAAGCATAAGCACTTTTTTGTGAGTGTGTGAATGCATACAGTATCTATTTGCCTATTCTCTTCCTACATAACAGTCGTTTTGAGTGTGATAGAGGTGAGCCGAGAGGAGCAAGCGTATTATCTTTTGCAGCTGTCAGCACTGTTTGCAGTTTTGTGCCGAAGCTCTGCGGGGCTCCCACTAAATGCCATCAGGTTACGACTGTGGTTGTTTGCTTTTTTAATTATAGCAGGAATGCTTTTTGAAGCGTGCGATAAGCACGCCACGACTCCCCCTTACTCTGGGGTTGCATGCACACACAGCACCGCCGCCGCCACCGTGCAGTCACAAACACACGTGTAGACATGCAAAACATGTAGAAACCCAGTTTGGGTAGTTGTCTGTCTCACAACATGTGCTAATCAATCTGTTGAGAGCAATCTGTCAGGAAATCTTTAGCTTTAAACAACCCAATGTGAATAGGGATGAGGCCCTTTCCATGGGGCAGGGCACTGCAGGGACTTAGCAATAGCTGTCTTTACGCATGCTGGAGTGTCAATAAGGATTAGGAGCGAGCTTTTATCTCTTCAAACACACAGACCAGTCACTCATTTAAATGGATGAACAATTCAGGTCTGCTCAATAAATAAAAAAAGAATATACTTCCATAAATACATTCAAATCCCAACTCCATTCAAATTCCAGCACCATATGCTTAATTTAAGATCTAATCTCCCTTTTTCTATTTCCACCAATTCACGGAAGGCAAATCTTTGTACACATAGTTGTTTAAGACCTCAAAGGATAAACACAGACTACCTATTGTTGATGGCAATGCACCTTTATCCTCAACTTAAGACCCACAGTTCCTTTGAGAGTGCTCCTGGCAGATGCCGTATGCAAAGCAGGTGCACCAAGGGAAACATGCCTGACAAAAGAGACATTATTGCATTTCACAACCTCCCAAAAAGAAGAGCAGAATATTAAAGGTGACACAACTTTATTTACACATCATTTCAATAGGACTAAAATAACCTAGTTTCTATCTTGCTCTATCAAATAAAAGGAGGCAATGAAATCCGCCAAGAGAAGAACAAATAAAAGCAAATTTTGACATTTTGCTTTTTGACGCCTTCCATTTATAGGTCAGAGGAAACACCAGCCGACCTCTCATTGTTTTTAAATGCCATTTTGTAAGGCTGGGAAGTAGGAATTAATTAATGCGTGGGTAGCTGCCACTGTCAAGAGGCAGCACATTAAAATCAATGATTAATAAATTCAAAACACACAACAAACTCAGCTGGGAGATGAAAATAGTATTGTGTGCTCCATAGGAAGCAGCCCCAGTGCGGGTCCTCCCACTGAACGAGGCGTCCACTCAGATGGCTAATGGAAAGTAGCCGGTGCCAGCTGTGTGCCTGTGAATAAAATCACTTTAATTAAAGGAATTACAATGGAAAAGGAACCGGGGATGTGTGGAGTAGTATCGACAGGAAACGGCCTCTCATGTGTGACACACACACACACACATACGCATTATGAAATCCCATAAAGACTTAAAAGAACAGAATGCCTTTGTGCTCGCATTATTAAATAGCCCTAATCCACACATGCTCTATTGTACTATACGGCTCAAAGATTTACCCCAAATATGCCCCCCTCAGTGTGAATTGTAGGGGAAGATACAGATACTTTAGTAATGTCTGGAAGCATGACACCCACTGAAGAACAAACGTGTCTTGAACAAATAAAAAATCAATTTCAACAGGATATTTGTTTGCTTAATATAAGACATCAGAATGAATGACAATGACAGGCAAGTAGGTGTTTTCGCTTTGTGTGGGGGGTAATAAACGTGGTTGTACAAGATGCTAATTATGAGACTGGGAACATGTTTTTAATTGGTTGTTTTGCCTATCAAGTGGGTACTTCCGTGATGACTCCATTGGTCAGGATGGTGTTATTAGCTGTTATGTTATGTTATGTTATGTTATGTTATGTTATGAGCACAGCGCAGAGTGGCGGCTGTGAGCTACCCAATGGTGGCACGTTCACATTCACGAATATGCACTAAAAGCTTACGCAGCCAGTAAGCAATGCCAGTGAGTGACACCAGACTGAAACTGGTATCTAAATGTCTCTGATAACAACACACACAGAGGGAGTGTGACTTCATTATCTATAAGTAGACATTACTCCACTACGTCTTTACATAGCAAATCGTTCTTTGCTACTATATCAATTCTCTGAATCCCATATGTTGCTCTTTTAACATTTTATTAAGCATGAAATAAGAATGGAGCACTGCCAAAGACTTTTTGGAAGACCTGGATCTGCCAAAGACCCACCCCCAGAAGCAAAAGCCAAACATTTAGCATCATTGGCCCCATTGGGAAAAAAGTCATACAGTAGGCAGTGGATGGCTGTGAGTGACTGAATGAAGAGACAGCTAATGTCACTTTTTACACTTTGATATATGTAATAAATGTGTATGTTTTGTATTCACATAACTTCAATGCACTTGCAATTGTATATCCATCCATCCATCCATTGTCTACCGCTTATCCTGTATTCAGGGTCGCGGGGGACTGGAGCCGATCCCAGCTGTCAGTGGGCGAAGGCAGGGTACACCCTGGACAGGTCGCCAGTCTATCACAGGGCCGACATGTAGAGACAGACAACCATTCACGCTCACATTCACACCTACGGGCAATTTAGAGTCACCAATTAACCTAGCAACTGTATATTGTAAAACAAATGTAACACCAATGCTGCTGATATAACATGGAACAAATACGTACAGTATATAGGTTTCCCAACAACTATGTGTTTATAATGCATATAGAGCAATTTGAAAATACTAGAACATGTTGGTGAGAAACAATATCTTCATTGTAACATGTGGAGGAATTCAAATACCAAATTAGTGTTAGAACTATACAGAAATGGACAGAAGAAATCTGTCAAAAGTCAACATTGAGGACTTATTGTTTACAAAGATCATAAATTTGACTAATTCTATTTTTAGCCTCAGATAAAAATGTGCTATATTGCCATTACATATTCAAACTGGTGATCCGAAGACACAGAGATGTGGATGAAGAATCTGTGAATACAATGAACTGATTGAGGTGGAAAATTAAATGTATTGTATTATCTACTCCTTCATCCTCAAACTTGATATGGCTTGGAGTATTTATTCATGATCTGAATCACATATACAATGTTTAACCTAAAGGAATTAGATAAATGTGGATTTTTTTTATGTTTGGTAAAATGATATTCATAGGTGTGAGCCTGAGTGTATATATTTATTTAATTCCCATTGCTGGAGGCCTCCTGAGAATTATTGAGCTGTAAGATGCTGGTGGGTTTATATAGATATAGATATGTCATTTAACAAAGGATGGGTAATTTAAATGCACAGATGTGAAGATACGTGTTTTCACTCACATGTTATCCTTATATGATATTTGTTGTACTTTGTATGTTGAGCCATGAAAAAAGTGAATTGAATAATAATAGCCTACATAATTTATTAGTCTACAAACATGTTATGTTATGTTATACAACCCTTGTTTCTGGTGGGATACATTTTGTCATTGACATCTTTTAAGACTTCAGATCACTGTTAATCACCAAATTCTAGAAAGTGCATGATGTATTCAATACCAAAACATAACCTTGTTTCACGTTTTCCTTTAATGGTGATTAGTATATGCTTACGTTTCTTTAAATAATTAAAATGTAGGCTGCAAGGCTTTTCAGTATCCACAAATACCTATTGAGTAAAACCTCAATACAAAATTAAAATTCTTAAAGCTATGGTCTACGATTTGGAATTTAAAAAAAAATCCATTCAGTCTATCAGCCGTAGGCCTGCATAGAAATGTACCGCTCGTACCCTCCATCCCTCGTCTCCCCTGCTCCTCGTCATCCCACCTTTAAATACAGCAGACATTTGGACTTGTTTAGCAGAAAAGGCAAGGGTGTTACATTACCAACAACTGTATTACATTTAGATACCAGTTTCAGTCTGGTGTCGCTCACTTGCATTGCTTACTGTGAAATCTAATGGAACAGAGCCATCATCAATGCCATTAGTTACACATCTGCTTTGACAAGTTCACATATCTGCTATGAGACAGGTATATACACTTTATCCGTACTCGTTCAAAACAAGGGCTCTCTCAAACACACCATCTTCAGAAAGAGAGTATTTTTCATGAACTGAACTTTCATAGGTGCTGCCAAATGTACGTCCAAAGACATGCTGAATGGGGATAGGTTAATTGATGGCTCTAAATTGCCCATAGGTGTGAATGTGAGTGTGAATGGTTGTCTGTCTCTACATGTTGGCCCTGCGATGGACTGGCGACCTGTCCAGGGTGTACCCTGCCTTCGCCCAATGTCAGCTGGGATCGGCTCCAGCCCCCCCGCGACCCTGAATACAGGTTAAAGCGGTAGACGTTGGATGGATGGGTAAACAAATGGAAAAAATGAGGATTTGTGGAGCACACTCACATTACACTACTTTTTCAGATTATATGCTCAAATCAACTAGAGGATAAACTGGCTGATGACTGTCAGAAACAGCCCATTTAAAAATATATATATAAAATCAAGCAACATGAGTAATCTTGTGCATAAACAGCCTCAATCCAATGCAATTAAATCCACTTTCAGTTCTGCAAAACAATGCTTTTGTGAACATGTTTTGTTAAGTTTGTCAGAGTGCCTTATCACAATTCCTATATGACATCCTTTCGTATTCAGCAACCTTTCCAATTCCAGTTACCCAATCCTAAAAAGCAGATGTTCAATTATGATGTAGAAATGTATCCGTCTCAAATCCATCAACATTGTACAAGAATTGCCACAGATTTGAGCCCATGTATCTTCATTAAATGATACACTGAGACCACATTCCCAAACACTTTTCATAGCTGCCACAGTTTGATTTTCCCACAGGACAAACTAATTTTAGAACATTTGTATGCCTCATGTCCTTCACCCAGGAATTCAAAAAACTCCTCAACTGGTTTTAGGGCCTGGAGACATGACCCAAAAAACATCTTTAAAGCATCTCCAGAACTGAGATTTAGTAAAATGTATATGAGCCATACATTATCAAATTATTTTAGTGTTTCATCTCAATAAAAGCCTCCCAGTGTAAGAATTCCCTTGTCACACTACTCCTGCCACAAAGCTTTGGATTCAACCAAACACTGGCAGCATTATTGATATGGATTCAACATCATCATCCCTGCAATTATTTTCCATATGCCCTGATACAGTATATGAGATATATTTGCAGAGCTTTAATATGTTTAGAAGGATGAGACGTGCTAATGAAAAAAGATGGGAGCCCAAAATCTCTTTGTTGGATTGAATACTGTAACATTCACATTTGGAAACTTTTTTACCCATTACATTTCCTCCAGTGGAAGACACTGAAGCGTATGTGAAAAAAAACATGAATTTGTCTGAGAGAGGCACACATTTTTTTTCATTGTAAATTCCTTTTTTCTGTCCGTGGGCCCTCTCAGAGGAGCAAGGGTGAAGCTACTGTCAGGAATCTGTGGTTCAGCAAGTGGTCCTGCATTTAATTAGAATAGCCACAAGAGGGAGGCAGACACACATAAAACAGCACAACAGCACCACCAGCATGTATTGTATATCAAGAGCCCCTGAGCATTTTAACACAGAGATGTTTCTCACAGTCCAAGGGTACTTCAGGTTGTCATGCAGGATTGTCATTATGCACTGCTGGCATGTTTGTGATTACATACACCATAAGATATCCTTTTGAAATCAGTGGTCATAGCCCTTGTTGTAGTCAATACACTGTTGTGAATTAGCCAAAGTCAATAAAATATTAAAGAGTAAGAGAAGAGAAACTAAGTCAGCAGTGACATCAAAGTGTCTGTTATTATACACTGTAGCAACTTGTTTACATGGGGCGGTGGCAAGGCCCTGAGGGAGGTCTGGCCTGATTCTAACTCTGCTCAGCTAGAGCAAACAACACCACTGGCAGTGTCAACATAAAGAGAAGAAACTAACCACTGGAGACAAACAACTCTAGATCTAGTTAACAACAACTTCAATGTGGTTGCCAGTCTAGTTTCTGTGTGGCTTTTCACATTCTTGGCTGGTGTTTCATAAAGGTGGCGCATATGTCCCTCTACTCCAGGGTATACTTGGACGAATGGGAGAACTTTCTCCCGAATAGACTTCCTTTTCACCACATCAGGAGCTGCACCGCCCAGCTGTACAACTGAAGCAGTCCCAAGTCCGGACTTGGGAGCAAATCAAATAGATATAAAAACATAATTCAAAGTGGTCAGTAGGCTGAACGCTGACAAAGAAAAGTCTTTCCCTCCGATGAAAATCTGTATCTCTCATATAAAACATCGTCAGGGACAGAAAAAGGGTTTTGCCGGTCTCTGTACACTCTATAGTTCTCCTACGAGACCCTTTCACGATCCACCGAGCTTCTTTTTTTTTTTTATGTCGGCGCACCAAGACAGCTGATTGGTCAGTCGGCGGTGTGTTTCTCCACGTTAATCTCTTATCAGGAACATAACCTGCTCCGGAGCAGGTTAGCTTCACAGCGTAAGTTACCATGGCGATCAACCCCGGTAAGAAGTGAACCAGCGTCGTAGGACGGAAAACCCAGGGTAAACGCTCAACTTACCTCGCTAAGCCCAAATCCTGCTTCGTAGTACAGGCCCCTGGTCTAGACACGTGGAAACTAAACACAAGCCTAGTAGAAAACCCAGGAGTGGTGGCAAGATATAGGGATAAACTTAACCAATGGTTCACCCTGCAGCCCTTTTTTAACTCTTTGGGACATTGGTGGGAGGATGTTAAAAGGAAAACAAGAAATTTCTTATCAACTATCAAAGGCCCTTTTTTTCACAATGCAACCAGTAGTTCATCAGCTGATCGGCATCACTAGTGCCGGAACCTATTAGGCCGCGAGACCAATGGCCACCCCAGTTTTCAGAAAAAATAATTTCAAAAAATATATTGCATTGGTCATATAGTTCGTTCCTAACTAACTTCTTTTTGGTACAATAAAAAGATGAAATGTTTCCTCTTCCTGGCTGGCGAGAACTTAAACTAATACCCCGCCGGGACGACTTGAAATATAGTCAACTCTGGCAATTTTTGCTAGTCTCTGAACAGACTGTAATCTTTGTCAATGCTAAAATTAAGTTATTGCAGTGGTCTCAGTCCCACACATGGGTAGGCTGTAGTCATTCAGCATAGCAACTGATCTCAATTGCCGTTCAAACCATGGTTTAACCAATCGAATCATGATGGTTGCGATTAAACATTTGCATTTTAACCCCGCCCTATTGTGCAGGCATAGGTGAGCTGTAGAACGCACCATACTTGTTGTGAGTGTTGTACCAGGTCCAGCTAAATTTAGTAGCGTTCATTGGCATTCTTGTGCAGAGGCAATTTCATAGTCTATGAAGTTAAACTAAGATGTGATTATTGCTGGTTGAAAACTTAACCCAATACCCCGCCGGGATGACTTGAAAGATAGTCAGCTTTGGCAATTTTTGTTAGTCTCTGGAGAGACTGTAATCTCTATCAATGCTAAAAAGTTATTGGAGTGGTCTCAGACCCGCACCTGCGTAGGCTGAGGTCATTCAGCATAGCAACTGATCTCAATTGACGTTCAAACCATGTCATATTAGATAGTTCCCAGCTAGCAATTTTTGGTTCTAAAAACATTCTGACAATGTTACCTATAATGTTGTTACAATGTTTTTAGCGGGAAGTTTTCTTTAAGTTCCCGGAATGTTCTGGAAGAACGTTCTATAAAAACATTCTAAAACTGTTTTGTAATAACCTTCTTAAAATGTTGAATGAAAATATTGCCATAACATTATACCATAATGTTTTAATAATGTTTTTAGCGGGAAGTTTTCTTTAAGTTCCCGGAATGTTCTGGAAGAACGTTCTATAAAAACATTCTAAAACTGTTTTGTGATAACCTTCTTAAAATGTTGAATGAAAATATTGCTTTAACATTATACCATAATGTTTTAACGATGTTTTTAGGGGTAAGTTTTCTTTAAGTTCCCAGAATGTTCTGGAAGAACGTTCTATAAAAACATTCTAAAACTGTTTTGTGATAGCCTTCTTAAAATGTTGAATGAAAATATTGCTTTAACATTATACCATAATGTTTTAATTATGTTTGTAGGGTTAAGTTTTCTTTAAGTTCCCAGAATGTTCTAAAAGAATGTTCTATAAAAACATTCTAAAACTGTTTTGTGATAACCTTCTTAAAATGTTACAAATGACTGCTACAACATTATACCTTAATGTTCTTTAAAATGTGTACAGCTGACAGTGTGAGAATGATACCACTTCAGGACTGGGTGACATGCTTTGGAAAAAAAATCTATAAATGTTAAGTTACAATATTTAAACAATGAAATATTATGACATCACCATTCAATTTCAAATTTAAAGTTTTCTGAGTGACCACTACTACTACTTCAAGATAGAATTGGAATATGAACCCATGTAAATGTTTCACAACACTTTATTCAAAACACAGAGAGAGCTGGCAAACACACTTTTTTTTTCAGACAAAATTCCTTCAACAGAAAGAGAGAGCTGGCAAACACTTTTTTTCCAGACAAAACTCCTTCAACAGAAAGAGAGAGCTGGAAAACACCACTATTACACCACTTTTTGCCATGTGCCAAGGCACATTCAAAAAGTTTTGCCTAAAAACACAGATTTCACTTTTTATTCATTATGTAAGGGATCTGAGGTTTCAAGCAGTTTCAATAATTATGTTCAAATATATGGTAATATCAATATGTCATATTGAGGCATAAAAATCACAAAGATTAAAAGTTAAGAGATCTTTGCTAGGTCTCAAACTGGGAGTAGAAACCATACAAAAAAAAGACACCTTACGAACTACAGCAGGGTATAATTTCAGGTCCATTAATTTTTTCTTTCCCTTTCTCCCCTTCAAACTGTACAATGCCCAAAGGGCATTGGTCCCGAGTTTTCTTAGCATCCGCCTCACTGTGTCCCCTGGAGTGGCACCTCCCAGCAGACACAGGTAGTCCACCTGACAAAAGAAACAATAAAGATGATTAAGCATACAGTATTACCTATAACAATCCTCTGTTATTCCATTAATCAGTATGGTTACATGTACTACTTTTGTTGTCCCAATGTACTGTCCATGTGTGACCTTGCTTAGCTTTGATCAGATCTGGGTGTCAACATACTTGACAACGCCACCTGGTGGCTTTCACACCAAGATATACTTTATACATGAACTACCAAGTACCTTATCTGAGGCAAGCAGATTCATAAATATATGTGGAAGATGAACTAGACAGAGACGTGCTTTCAGTAGGAAAATAACCTTTTATTCATAAATACACTTTAAAAAAAATGGCCACACCGTCGTAATAGCACAATCTGTGCAACAAACCTAGCGGTCTAAAAAGGGGGGGAATCACTGCTGGTATTGGCTGCCACCAGGAATAATATGAGCAATATAAACATAACTATAAAATGGCTAGCAAAGCAGGTTACCTGTCCGGAGAAAACGTGCAGCTCACCACTCGTGATTCCTGACTCCAGTGCCTACAGTCAACTGCACGCACGCGCACACACACACACACACACACACACACACACACACACACACACACACACACACACACACACACACACACACACATGCATAGACAGGACCACTACAAGTGATATAATCAATAGGGTGAGGTGCAATTTACCACTACAATACACATGCAGTGCGCGAGGACGGATTCAGGCACCTGCCCTGGGAGCCGCTGCCCTAGTATTCTGGAGGAGGAAGACAAGAAGGAGGAGTGCTTACTTACACCAGAATGCTAGATGGGATACACTAATACACCGTCACTTAGCAAGACTTTATGGAGCTACTGGGGCAACCACTACCACGTGAGTCAGGAGGGGAGCCCTAGACGGCGGCCATGACAAAATACCTAAACAAAAGAAAGAAAACTGTAAACTATAAGACTGGAGGCACAGCTATCAATTACATGATTTAAATAAGGCAAAGCAGCAGGAGCAATCCGCCTGCGGACACAATGGTTTTCAATTAGTGCTTGATGAAATCATGCGCAGATGATTGACATGTTAAAAGAACAAACATTCTTTGTTTTACCTGAACGCGACTCGGAACAAACAACAACCGACAGACGAACACAGCCCCACGGTCCTCCATCACAATTATTATAAACAGCATATACGTTATAAACATCTATATTCTTTTGATTATTATTACCTTTTAGGCGCCGCGTCGCTTAATTCGTGCCAATGCCCGGCGGGTGCCCGCCCAAGACCCTCGGCAGCACACCGTACGAACCCTTGTAGCGTCTACCAGTCGACCCGACACCTATTCTATAATAACCCAGGATAAGACACATTTCCTTGGAGGCTTAGTCGGTTAAATTATATAATGTTTCACCTACCTTCTCTACACCAGAGCACCATGCGCCCACCCCACACACAGCTGCAGCCCTATCTGGTACCAGGTAAACTGTCCAAGTGCGGCCGTGATGACCGTTTTATAAACACCTGGCCTAGCCATCAATGTAGCGTTAGCCAGTCAGCTGTTAGCTAGGCATCGTGACGTCAGGGGGCTACCAGGGCTGCAGAGGGACAAACTTCCCCCAGACCATGACTACTCTGCCGGTTACACATATCATATTAGATAGTTTAACCAATCGAATCATGATGGTTGCAATTAAATATTTGTCGTAGCGTTCATTGGCATTCTTGTGCAGAGGCCCTATTGTGCAGGCATAGGTGAGCTGTAGAACGCACCATACTTGTTGTGAGTGTTGTACCAGGTCCAGCTAAATTTCGTAGCGTTCGTTGGCATTCTTGTGCAGAGGCAATTTCATAGTCTATGAAGTCAAACTGAGACGTGATTATTGCTGGTTGAAAGCTTAACTCAATACCCCACCGGGATGACTTGAAATATAGTCAGCTCTGGCATTGTTCGTTCGTCTCTGAAGAGACTGTAATCTCTGTCAATGTTAATATGAAGCTATTGCAGTTGTCACATTCCCACACCTGGGTAGGCTGAGGTCATTCAGCATAGCAGCTGATCTCAATTGCCGTTCAAACCATGTCATATTAGATAGTTAACCAATCGAATAATGACGGCGTCTGCTAAATGACCTAAATGTAAATGTAATGATGGTTGCGATTAAATATTTGCAGTTTAACCCCGCCCTATTGTGCAGGCATAGGTGAGCTGTAGAACGCACCATACTTGTTGTGAGTGTTGTACCAGGTCCAGCTAAATTTCGTAGCGTTCATTGGTATTCTTGTGCAGAGGCAATTTCATACACTATGAAGTCAAACTGAGACGTGATTATTGCTGGTTGAAAACTTAACCCAATAACCCCGCCGGGATGACTTGAAATATAGTCAGCTCTGGCAAGTTTGCTAGTTTCTGAAGAGACTGAAATCTCGTCGATGTTATTATGAAGCTATTGCAGTGGTCTCAGTCCCACACCTGGGTAGGCTGGGGTCATTTAGCATAGCAACTGATCTCAATTGCCGTTGAAACCATGTCATATTAGATAGTTTAACCAATCGAATAATGACGGCGTCTGCTAAATGACCTAAATGTAAATGTAATGATGGTTGCGATTAAATATTTGCAGTTTAACCCCGCCCTATTGTGCAGGCATAGGTGAGCTGTAGAACGCACCATACTTGTTGTGAGTGTTGTACCAGGTCCAGCTAAATTTCGTAGCGTTCATTGGCATTCTTGTGCAGAGGCAATAGTCTATGAAGTCAAACTGGGACGTGATCATTGCTGGTTGAAAACTTAACCCAATACCCCGCCAGGTTGAAATATAGTCAGCTTTGGCAATTTTTGCTAGTCTCTGAAGAGACTGTAATCTCTGTCAATGTAATTATGAAGCTATTGCAGTGGTCTCAGTCCCACACCTGGGTAGGCTGAGGTCATTCAGCATAGCAACTGATCACAATTGCCGTTGGAACCATGTCATATTAGATAGTTTAACCAATCGAGTCATGATGGTTGCGATTAAACAATTGCAGTTTAACCCCGCCCTATTGTGCAGGCAAAGGTGAGCTGTAGAACCGACCATACTTGTTGTGAGTGTTGTACCAGGTCCAGCTAAATTTCGTAGCGTTCATTGGCATTCTTGTGCAGAGGCAATTTCATAGTCTATGAAGTCAAACTGAGACGTGATTATTGCTGGTTGAAAACCCAATACCCCGCCGGGATAACTTGAAATATACTCAGCTCGAGCAATTTTTGTTAGTCTCTGGAAGGACTGTAATCTCTATCAATGCTAAAAAGTTATTGGAGTAGTCTCAGACCCGCGCCTGCGTAGGCTGAGGTCATTCAGCATAGGAACTGATCTCAATTGCCGTTCAGACCATGTCATATTAGATAGTTTCACCAATCAAATAATGATGGAGTCTGCTAAATGACCTAAATGTAAATGTAATGATGGTTGTGATTAAACAATTGCAGTTTAACCCCACCCTATGGTGCAGGCATAGGTGAGCTGTAGAACGCACCATACTTGTTGTGAGTCTTATTAAAGGTCCAGCTGAATTTCGTAGCGTTCATTGGCATTTTTGTGCAGAGGCAATTTCATAGTCTATGAAGTCAAACTGAGACGTGATTGTTGCTGGTTGAAAACTTAACCCAATACCCCACCAGGTTGAAATATAGTCAGCTCTGGCAAATTTTGCTGGTCTCTGAAGAGACTGTAATCTCTGTCAATGTTATTATGAAGCTATTGCAGTGTTCTCAGTCCCACAACTGGGTAGGCTGAGGTCATTCAGCATAGCAACTGATCTCAATTGCCGTTAAACCCATGTCATATGAGATAGTTTAACCAATTGAATCATGATGGTTGCGATTAAACAATTGCAGTTTAACCCCACCCTATGGTGCAGGCATAGGTGAGCTGTAGAACGCACCATACTTGTTGTGAGTCTTATTAAAGGTCCAGCTAAATTTCGTAGCGTTCATTGGCATTTTTGTGTAGAGACAATTTCATAGTCTATGAGGTCAAACTGAGACGTGATTATTGCTGGTTGAAAACTTAACTCAATACCCCGCCGGGATGACTTGAAATATAGTCAGCTCTGGCATTTTTCGTTCGTCTCTGAAGAGACTGTAATCTCTGTCAATGTTAATATGAAGCTATTGCATTGGTCTCAGTCCCACACCTGGGTAGGCTGAGGTCATTCAGCATAGCAACTGATCTCAATTGCCGGTGAAACCATGTCATATTAGATAGTATAATCAATCGAATCATTATGGTTGCAATTAAATATTTGTCGTAGCGTTCATTGGCATTCTTGTGCAGAGGCCCTATTGTGCAGGCATAGGTGAGCTGTAGAACGCACCATACTTGTTATAACTGTTGTACCAGGTCCAGCTAAATTTCGTAGCGTAGATTGGCATTCTTGTGCAGAGGCATTTTCATAGTCTATGAAGTCAAACTGAGACGTGATCATTGCTGGTTGAAAACTTAACCCAATACCCCGCCGGGATGACCTGAAATATAGTCAGCTCTGGCAATTTTTGCTAGTCTCTGAAGAGACTGTAATCTCTGTCAATGTTATTATGAAGCTATTGCAGTGGTCTCAGTCCCACACCTGGGTAGGCTGGGGTCATTCAGCATAGCAACTGATCTCAATTGCCGTTGAAACCATGTCATATTAGATAGTTTAACCAATCAAATCATGATGGTTGCGATTAACTATTTGCAGTTTAACCCCGCCCTATTGTGCAGGCATAGGTGAGCTGTAGAACGCACCATACTTGTTGTGAGTGTTGTACCAGGTCCAGCTAAATTTCGTAGTGTTCATTGGCATTCTTGTGCAGAGGCAATTTCATAGTCTATGAGGTCAAACTGAGACGTGATTATTGCTGGTTGAAAACTTAACCCAATACCCCGCCGGGTTGACTTGAAATATAGTCAGCTCTGGCAATTTTTGCTAGTCTCTGAAGAGACTGTAATCTCTGTCAATGTTATTAGGAAGATGTTGCAGTGGTCTCAATTCCACACCTGGATAGACTGAGGTCATTCAGCATAGCAACTGATCTCAATTGCCGTTGAAACCATGTCATATTAGATAGTTTAACCAATTGAATCATGATGGTTGCGATTAAATATTTGCAGTTTAACCCCGCCCTATTGTGCAGGCATAGGTGAGCTGTAGAACGCACCATACTTGTTGTGAGTGTTGTACCAGGTCCAGCTAAATTTTGTAGCGTTCGTTGGCATTCTTGTGCAGAGGAAATTTCATAGTCTATGAAGTCCAACTGAGACGTGATTATTGCTGGTTGAAAACCCTAATACCCCGCCGGGATGACTTGAAATATAGTCAGCTCTGGCATTTTTCGTTCGTCTCTGAAGAGACTGTAATCTCTGTCTATGTTAATATGAAGCTATTGCATTGGTCTCAGTCCCACACCTGGGTAGGCTGAGGTCATTCAGCATAGCAACTGATCTCAATTGCCGGTGAAACCATGTCATATTAGATAGTTTAATCAATCGAATCATTATGGTTGCAATTAAATATTTGTCGTAGCGTTCATTGGCATTCTTGTGCAGAGGCCCTATTGTGCAGGCATAGGTGAGCTGTAGAACGCACCATACTTGTTATGACTGTTGTACCAGGTCCAGCTAAATTTCGTAGCGTAGATTGGCATTCTTGTGCAGAGGCATTTTCATAGTCTATGAAGTCAAACTGAGACGTGATCATTGCTGGTTGAAAACTTAACCCAATACCCCGCCGGGATGACCTGAAATATAGTCAGCTCTGGCAATTTTTGCTAGTCTCTGAAGAGACTGTAATCTCTGTCAATGTTATTATGAAGCTATTGCAGTGGTCTCAGTCCCACACCTGGGTAGGCTGGGGTCATTCAGCATAGCAACTGATCTCAATTGCCGTTGAAACCATGTCATATTAGATAGTTTAACCAATCAAATCATGATGGTTGCGATTAACTATTTGCAGTTTAACCCCGCCCTATTGTGCAGGCATAGGTGAGCTGTAGAACGCACCATACTTGTTGTGAGTGTTGTACCAGGTCCAGCTAAATTTCGTAGTGTTCATTGGCATTCTTGTGCAGAGGCAATTTCATAGTCTATGAGGTCAAACTGAGACGTGATTATTGCTGGTTGAAAACTTAACCCAATACCCTGCCGGGTTGACTTGAAATATAGTCAGCTCTGGCAATTTTTGCTAGTCTCTGAAGAGACTGTAATCTCTGTCAATGTTATTATGAAGATATTGCAGTGGTCTCGATTCCACACCTGGGTAGACTGAGGTCATTCAGCATAGCAACTGATCTCAATTGCCGTTGAAACCATGTCATATTAGATAGTTTAACCAACTGAATCATGATGGTTGCGATTAAATATTTGCAGTTTAACCCCGCCCTATTGTGCAGGCATAGGTGAGCTGTAGAACGCACCATACTTGTTGTGAGTGTTGTACCAGGTCCAGCTAAATTTTGTAGCGTTCGTTGGCATTCTTGTGCAGAGGAAATTTCATAGTCTATGAAGTCAAACTGAGACGTGATTATTGCTGGTTGAAAACTTAACTCAATACCCCGCTGGGATGACTTGAAATATAGTCAGCTCTGGCATTTTTCGTTCGTCTCTGAAGAGACTGTAATCTCTGTCAATGTTAATATGAAGCTATTGCATTGGTCTCAGTCCCACACCTGGGTAGGCTGAGGTCATTCAGCATAGCAACTGATCTCAATTGTCGGTGAAACCATATCATATTAGATAGTTTAACCAATCGAATCATGATGGTTGCGATTAAATATTTGCAGTTTAACCCCGCCCTATTGTGCAGGCAAAGGTGAGCTGTAGAACCGACCATACTTGTTGTGAGTGTTGTACCAGGTCCAGCTAAATTTCGTAGCGTTCATTGGCATTCTTGTGCAGAGGCAATTTCATAGTCTATGAAGTCCAACTGAGACGTGATTATTGCTGGTTGAAAACTTAACCCAATACCCCGCCGGGATGACTTGAAATATAGTCAGCTCTGGCAATTTTTGCTAGTCTCTGAAGAGACTGTAATCTCTGTCAATGTTATTATGAAGATATTGCAGTGGTCTCAATTCCACACCTGGGTAGGCTGAGGTCATTCAGCATAGCAACTGATCTCAATTGCCGTTGAAACCATGTCATATTAGATAGTTTAACCAATTGAATCATGATGGTTGCGATTAAATATTTGCAGTTTAACCGCGCCCTATTGTGCAGGCATAGGTGAGCTGTAGAACGCACCATACTTGTTGTGAGTGTTGTACCAGGTCCAGCTAAATTTTGTAGCGATAGTTGGCATTCTTGTGCAGAGGCAATTTCATAGTCTATGAAGTCAAACTGAGACGTGATTATAGCTGGTTGAAAACTTAACTCAATACCCCGCCGGGATGACTTGAAATATAGTCAGCTCTGGCATTTTTCGTTCGTCTCTGAAGAGACTGTAATCTCTGTCAATGTTAATATGAAGCTATTGCATTGGTCTCAGTCCCACACCTGGGTAGGCTGAGGTCATTCAGCATAGCAACTGATCTCAATTGCCGGTGAAACCATGTCATATTAGATAGTTTAATCAATCGAATCATTATGGTTGCAATTAAATATTTGTCGTAGCGTTCATTGGCATTCTTGTGCAGAGGCCCTATTGTGCAGGCATAGGTGAGCTGTAGAACGCACCATACTTGTTATGACTGTTGTACCAGGTCCAGCTAAATTTCGTAGCGTAGATTGGCATTCTTGTGCAGAGGCATTTTCATAGTCTATGAAGTCAAACTGAGACGTGATCATTGCTGGTTGAAAACTTAACCCAATACCCCGCCGGGATGACCTGAAATATAGTCAGCTCTGGCAATTTTTGCTAGTCTCTGAAGAGACTGTAATCTCTGTCAATGTTATTATGAAGCAATTGCAGTGGTCTCAGTCCCACACCTGGGTAGGCTGGGGTCATTCAGCATAGCAACTGATCTCAATTGCCGTTGAAACCATGTCATATTAGATAGTTTAACCAACTGAATCATGATGGTTGCGATTAAATATTTGCAGTTTAACCCCGCCCTATTGTGCAGGCATAGGTGAGCTGTAGAACGCACCATACTTGTTGTGAGTGTTGTACCAGGTGCAGCTAAATTTTGTAGCGTTCGTTGGCATTCTCGTGCAGAGGAAATTTCATAGTCTATGAAGTCAAACTGAGACGTGATTATTGCTGGTTGAAAACTTAGCTCAATACCCCGCTGGGATGACTTGAAATATAGTCAGCTCTGGCATTTTTCGTTCGTCTCTGAAGAGACTGTAATCTCTGTCAATGTTAATATGAAGCTATTGCATTGGTCTCAGTCCCACACCTGGGTAGGCTGAGGTCATTCAGCATAGCAACTGATCTCAATTGTCGGTGAAACCATATCATATTAGATAGTTTAACCAATCGAATCATGATGGTTGCGATTAAATATTTGCAGTTTAACCCCGCCCTATTGTGCAGGCATAGGTGAGCTGTAGAACGCACCATACTTGTTGTGAGTGTTGTACCAGGTCCAGCTAAATTTTGTAGCGTTCGTTGGCATTCTTGTGCAGAGGCAATTTCATAGTCTATGAAGTCAAACTGAGACGTGATTATAGCTGGTTGAAAACTTAACTCAATACCCCGCCGGGATGACTTGAAATATAGTCAGCTCTGGCATGTTTGTCTCTGAAGAGACTGTAATCTCTGTCAATGTTAATATGAAGCTATTGCATTGGTCTCACTCCCACACCTGGGTAGGCTGAGGTCATTCAGCATAGCAACTGATCTCAATTGCCGGTGAAACCATGTCATATTAGATAGTTTAATCAATCGAATCATTATGGTTGCAATTAAATATTTGTCGTAGCATTCATTGGCATTCTTGTGCAGAGGCCCTATTGTGCAGGCATAGGTGAGCTGTAGAACGCACCATACTTGTTATGACTGTTGTACCAGGTCCAGCTAAATTTCGTAGCGTAGATTGGCATTCTTGTGCAGAGGCATTTTCATAGTCTATGAAGTCAAACTGAGACGTGATCATTGCTGGTTGAAAACTTAACCCAATACCCCGCCGGGATGACCTGAAATATAGTCAGCTCTGGCAATTTTTGCTAGTCTCTGAAGAGACTGTAATCTCTGTCAATGTTATTATGAAGCAATTGCAGTGGTCTCAGTCCCACACCTGGGTAGGCTGGGGTCATTCAGCATAGCAACTGATCTCAATTGCCGTTGAAACCATGTCATATTAGATAGTTTAACCAATTGAATCATGATGGTTGCGATTAAATATTTGCAGTTTCACCCCGCCCTATTGTGCAGGCAAGGTGAGCTGTAGAACCGACCATACTTGTTGTGAGTGTTGTACCAGGTCCAGCTAAATTTCGTAGCGTTCATTGGCATTCTTGTGCAGAGGCAATTTCATAGTCTATGAAGTCCAAACTGAGACGTGATTATTGCTGGTTGAAAACTTAACCCAATACCCCGCCGGGATGACTTGAAATATAGTCAGCTCTGGCAATTTTTGCTAGTCTCTGAAGAGACTGTAATCTCTGTCAATGTTATTATGAAGTATTGCAGTGGTCTCAATTCCCACACCTGGGTAGGCTGAGGTCATTCAGCATAGCAACTGATCTCAATTGCCGTTGAAACCATGTCATATTAGATAGTTTAACCAATTGAATCATGATGGTTGCGATTAAATATTTGCAGTTTAACCCCGCCCTATTGTGCAGGCATAGGTGAGCTGTAAACGCACCATACTTGTTGTGAGTGTTGTACCAGGTCCAGCTAAATTTGTAGGTTCTTGGCATTCTTGTGCAGAGGCAATTTCATAGTCTATGAGGTCAAACTGAGACGTGATTATTGCTGGTTGAAAACTTAACCCAATACCCCGCCGGGATGACTTGAAATATATCAGCTCTGGCAATTTTTGTGTCTCTGAAGAGACTGTAATCTCTGTCAATGTTATTATGAAGCTTTGCATGGTCTCAGTCCCACACCTGGGTAGGCTGAGGTCATTCAGCTAGCAACTGATCTCAATTGCCGTTGAAACCATTCATATTAGATAGTTTAACCAACGAATCATATGGTTGCATTAAATATTTGAGTTTAACCCCCCCTATTGTGCAGGCAAGGTGAGCTGTAGAACCACCATACTTGTTGTGAGTTTTTAAGGTCCAGCTAAATTTCTAGCGTTCATTGGCATTCTTGTGCAAGGCAATTTCTAGTCTATGAAGTCAAACTGAGACGTGATTATTGCTGGTTGAAAACTTAACCAATACCCCGCCGGGATCTTGAAATATAGTCAGCCTGGCATTTTTGTTGTCTCTGAAGAGACTGTAATCTCTGTCAATGTTAATAGAAGCTATTGCATTGGTCTCAGTCCCACCTGGGTAGGCTGAGGTCATTCAGCATAGCAACTGATCTCAATTGCCGGTTGAAACCATTCATATTAGATAGTTTAACCAAAATCGGAAATCCAAAAATGATGGTTGCGATTAAATATTTGCAGTTTAACCCCGCCCTATTGTGCAGGCAAAGGTGAGCTGTAGAACCGACCATACTTGTTGTGAGTGTTGTTACCAGGTCCAGCTAAATTTCGTAGCGTTCATTGGCATTCTTGTGCAGAGGCAATTTCATAGTCTATGAAGTCAAACTGAGACGTGATTATTGCTGGTTGAAAACTTAACCCAATACCCCGCCGGGATGACTTGAAATATAGTCAGCTCTGGCAATTTTTGTTGTCTCTGAAGAGACTGTAATCTCTGTCAATGTTATTATGAAGTATTGCAGTGGTCTCAATTCCCACACCTGGGTAGGCTGAGGTCATTCAGCATAGCAACTGATCTCAATTGCCGTTGAAACCATTCATATTAGATAGTTTAACCAATCGAATCATGATGGTTGCGATTAAATATTTGCAGTTTAACCCCGCCCTATTGTGCAGGCATAGGTGAGCTGTAGAACGACCATACTTGTTGTGAGTGTTGTACCAGGTCCAGCTAAATTTTGTAGCGTTCTTGGCATTCTTGTGCAGAGGCAATTTCATAGTCTATGAAGTCAAACTGAGACGTGATTATTGCTGGTTGAAAACTTAACCCAATACCCCGCCGGGATGACTTGAAATATAGTCAGCTCTGGCAATTTTTGCTAGTCTCTGAAGAGACTGTAATCTCTGTCAATGTTATTACGAAGCTATTGCAGTGGTCTCAGTCCCGCACCTGGGTAGGCTGAGGTCATTCAGCATAGCAACTGATCTCAATTGCCGTTGAAACCATGTCATATTAGATAGTTTAATCAATCGAATAATGACGGCGTCTGCTAAATGACCTAAATGTAAATGTAATGATGGTTGCGATTAAATATTTGCAGTTTAACCCCGCCCTATTGTGCAGGCATAGGTGAGCTGTAGAACGCACCATACTTGTTGTGAGTCTTATTAAAGGTCCAGCTATATTTCGTAGCGTTCATTGGCATTCTTGTGCAGAGGCAATTTCATAGTCTATGAAGTCAAACTGAGACGTGATTATTGCTGGTTGAAAACTTAACCCAATACCCCGCCGGGATGACTTGAAATATAGTCAGCTTTGGCAATTTTTGATAGTCTCTGAAGAGACTGTAATCTCTGTCGATGTAATTATGAAGCTATTGCAGTGGTCTCAGTCCCACACCTGGGTAGGCTGAGGTCATTCAGCATAGCAACTGATCTCAATTGCCGTTGAAACCATGTCATATTAGATAGTTTAACCAATCGAATAATGACGGCGTCTGCTAAATGACCTAAATGTAAATGTAATGATGGTTGCGATTAAATATTTGCAGTTTAACCCCGCCCTATTGTGCAGGCAAAGGTGAGCTGTAGAACGCACCATACTTGTTGTGAGTGTTGTACCAGGTCCAGCTAAATTTCGTAGTGTTCATTGGCATTCTTGTGCAGAGGCAATTTCATAGTCTATGAGGTCAAACTGAGACGTGATTATTGCTGGTTGAAAACTTAACCCAATACCCCGCCGGGATGACTTGAAATATAGTCAACTCTGGCAATTTTTGCTAGTCTCTGAAGAGACTGTAATCTCTGTCAATGTTATTACGAAGCTATTGCAGTGGTCTCAGTCCCGCACCTGGGTAGGCTAAGGTCATTCAGCATAGCAATGATCTCAATTGCTATGCGTATATTTCAAGTCATCCCCCGCCGGGATGACTTGAAATATAGTCAGCTCTGGCAATTTTTGCTAGTCTCTGAAGGGACTGTAATCTCTGTCAATGTTATTATGAAGATATTGCAGTGGTCTCAATTCCACCCCTGGGTAGGCTGAGGTCATTCAGCATAGCAACTGATCTCAATTGCCGTTGAAACCATGTTTTATTAGATAGTTTAACCAATCGAATCATGATGGTTGCGATTAAATATTTGCAGTTTAACCCCGCCCTATTGTGCAGGCAAAGGTGAGCTGTAGAACGCACCATACTTGTTGTGAGTGTTGTACCAGGTCCAGCTAAATTTCGTAGCGTTCATTGGTATTCTTCTGCAGAGGCAATTTCATACACTATGAAGTCAAACTGAGACGTGATTATTGCTGGTTGAAAACTTAACCCAATAACCCCGCCGGGATGACTTGAAATATAGTCAGCTCTGGCAATTTTTGCTAGTCTCTGAAGGGGCTGTAATCTCTGTCAATGTTATTATGAAGATATTGCAGTGGTCTCAATTCCACACCTGGGTAGGCTGAGGTCATTCAGCATAGCAACTGATCTCAATTGCCGTTGAAACCATGTCATATTAGATAGTTTAACCAATCGAATCATGATGGTTGCGATTAAATATTTGCAGTTTAACCCCGCCCTATTGTGCAGGCAAAGGTGAGCTGTAGAACCGACCATACTTGTTGTGAGTGTTGTACCAGGTCCAGCTAAATTTCGTAGCGTTCATTGGCATTCTTTTGCAGAGGCAATTTCATAGTCTATGAAGTCAAACTGAGACGTGATTGTTGCTGGTTGAAAACTTAACCCAATACCCCGCCGGGATGACTTGAAATATAGTCAGCTCTGGCATTGTTCGTTCGTCTCTGAAGAGACTGTAATCTCTGTCAATGTTATTACGAAGATATTGCAGTGGTCTCAGTCCCGCACCTGGGTAGGCTGAGGTCATTCAGCATAGCAACTGATCTCAATTGCCATTGAAACCATTTCATATTCGATAGTTTAACCAATCGAGTCATGATGGTTGCAATTAAATATTTGCAGTTTAACCCCGCTTATTGTGCAGGCATAGGTGAGCTGTAGAATGCACCATACTTGTTGTGAGTGTTGTACCAGGTCCAGCTAAATTTAGTAGCGTTCATTGGCATTCTTGTGCAGAGGCAATTTCATAGTCTATGAAGTAAAACTGAGACATGATTCTTGCTGGTTGAAAACTTAACCCAATACCCCGCCGGGATGACTTGAAAAATAGTCAGCTCTGGCATTTTTCGTTCGTCTCTGAAGAGACTGTAATCTCTGTCAATGTTATTACAAAGATATTTTAGTGGTCTCAGTCCCGCACCTGGGTAGGCTGAGGTCATTCAGCATAGCAACTGATCTCAATTGCCGGTGAAACCATATCATATTAGATAGTTTAACCAATCGAATCATGATGGTTGCGATTAAATATTTGCAGTTTAACCCCGCCCTATTGTGCAGGCAAAGGTGAGCTGTAGAACCCACCATACTTGTTGTGAGTGTTGTACCAGGTCCAGCTAAATTTCATAGCGTTCATTGGCATTTTGTGCAGAGGCAATTTCATAGTCTATGAGGTCAAACTGAGACGTGATTATTGCTGGTTGAAAACTTAACCAATACCCGCCGGGATGACTTGAAAATTTAGTCAACTCTGGCAATTTTTGCTAGTCTCTGAGAGTCTGTAATCTCTGTCAATGTTATTACGAAGCTATTTGCAGTTGGTCTCAGTCCCGCACTTGGTAGGCTAAGGTCATTCAGCATAGCAATGATCTCAATTGCTAATGCGTAAATTTAAATCATCCCCGCCGGGATGACTTGAAATATAGTCAGCTCTGGCAATTTTTGCTAGTCTCTGAAGGGACTGTAAACTCTGTCAATGTTATTATGAAGATATTGCAGTGGTCTCAATTCCACCCTGGGTAGGCTGAGGTCATTCAGCATAGCAACTGATCTCAATTGCCGTTGAAACCATGTCATATTAGATAGTTTAACCAATCGAATCATGATGGTTGCGATTAAATATTTGCAGTTTAACCCCGCCCTATTGTGCAGGCAAAGGTGAGCTGTAGAACGCGACCATACTTGTTGTGAGTGTTGTACCAGGTCCAGCTAAATTTCGTAGCGTTCATTGGCATTCTTTGCAGAGGCAATTTCATAGTCTATGAAGTCAAACTGAGACGTGATTATTGCTGGTTGAAAACTTAACCCAATACCCCGCCGGGATGACTTGAAATATAGTCAGCTCTGGCAATTTTTGTGTCTCTGAAGAGACTGTAATCTCTGTCAATGTTATTATGAAGATATTGCAGTGGTCTCAGTCCCACACCTGGGTAGGCTGAGGTCATTCAGCATAGCAACTGATCTCAATTGCCTTGAAACCATTTCATATTAGATAGTTTTAACCAATCGAGTCATGATGGTTGCAATTAAATATTTGCAGTTTAACCCCGCTTATTGTGCAGGCATAGGTGAGCTGTAGAACCGCACCATACTTGTTGTGAGTGTTGTACCAGGTCCAGCTAAATTTCGTAGCGTTCATTGGCATTCTTGTGCAGAGGCAATTTCATAGTCTATGAAGTAAAACTGAGACGTGATTTTGCTGGTTGAAAACTTAACCCAATACCCCGCCGGGATGACTTGAAAAATAGTCAGCTCTGGCATTTTTCGTTCGTCTCTGAAGAGACTGTAATCTCTGTCAATGTTATTACAAAGATATTTTAGTGGTCTCAGTCCCGCACCTGGGTAGGCTGAGGTCATTCAGCATAGCAACTGATCTCAATTGCCGTGAAACCATATCATATTAGATAGTTTAACACAAAGTCGAAATCAAAATATGATGGTTGCGATTAAATATTTGCAGTTTAACCCCGCCCTATTGTGCAGGCAAAGGTGAGCTGTAGAACCCACCATACTTGTTGTGAGTGTTGTACCAGGTCCAGCTAAATTTCATAGCGTTCATTGGCATTCTTGTGCAGAGCTATTTCATAGTCTATGAAGTCAAACTGGGACGTGATTATTGCTGGTTGAAAACTTAACCCAATACCCCGCCGGGATGACTTGAAATATAGTCAGCTCTGGCATTTTTGCTAGTCTCTGAAGAGACTGTAATCTCTGTCAATGTTATTACGAAGCTATTGCAGTGGTCTCAGTCCCGCACCTGGGTAGGCTGAGGTTATTCAGCATAGCAACTGATCACAATTGCCGTTAAAACCATGTCATATTAGATAGTTTAACCAATCGAATAATGACGGCGTCTGTTAAATGACCTAAATGTAAATGTAATGATGGTTGCGATTAAATATTTGCAGTTTAACCCCGCCCTATTGTGCAGGCAAAGGTGAGCTGTAGAACGCACCATACTTGTTGTGAGTGTTGTACCAGGTCCAGCTAAATTTCGTAGTGTTCATTGGCATTCTTGTGCAGAGGCAATTTCATAGTCTATGAGGTCAAACTGAGACGTGATTATTGCTGGTTGAAAACTTAACCCAATACCCCGCCGGGATGACTTGAAATATAGTCAACTCTGGCAATTTTTGCTAGTCTCTGAAGAGTCTGTAATCTCTGTCAATGTTATTATGAAGCTATTGCAGTGGTCTCAGTCCCCACCTGGGTAGGCTAAGGTCATTCAGCATAGCAATGATCTCAATTGCTATGAACGTATATTTCAAGTTCACCCCCGACGGATGTACTTGAAATATTAGTCAGCTCTGGCAATTTTTGCTAGTCTCTGAAGGGACTGTAATCTCTGTCAATGTTATTATGACAGCACTAATTGCAGTGGTCTCAATTCCACCCCTGGGTAGGCTGAGGTCATTTCAGCATAGCAAACTGATCTCATATTGCCGTTGAAATAACCCATCCCCGGTTTAATATTAGATTTTTAGTTTAACCAATCGAATCATGATGGTTGCGATTAAATATTTGCAGTGTTAACCCCGCCCTGATTGTGCAGGCAAAGGTGAGCTGTAGAACGCACCATACTTCGTTGAACTGTAGTGTTGTACCATGGTCCAGGTGCTAAAATTTCGTTAACGCGTTCATTGGCATTCTGTGCTGCAGAGGCAATTTTATAGTCTATGACAGTCCAAACTGAGACGTGATTATTGCTGGTTGAAAACTTAACCCAATAACCCAGCCGGGATGACTTGAAATATAGTCAGCTCTGGCAATTTTTGCTAGTCTCTGAAGGGGCTGTAATCTCTGTCAATGTTATTATGAAGATATTGCAGTGGTCTCAATTCCACACCTGGGTAGGCTGAGGTCATTCAGCATAGCAACTGATCTCAATTGCCGTTGAAACCATGTCATATTAGATAGTTTAACCAATCAAATCATGATGGTTGCGATTAAATATTTGCAGTTTAACCCCGCCCTATTGTGCAGGCAAAGGTGAGCTGTAGAACCGACCATACTTGTTGTGAGTGTTGTACCAGGTCCAGCTAAATTTCGTAGCGTTCATTGGCATTCTTTTGCAGAGGCAATTTCATAGTCTATGAAGTAAAACTGAGACGTGATTGTTGCTGGTTGAAAACTTAACCCAATACCCCGCCGGGATGACTTGAAAAATAGTCAGCTCTGGCATTTTTCGTTCGTCTCTGAAGAGACTGTAATCTCTGTCAATGTTATTACAAAGATATTTTAGTGGTCTCAGTCCCGCACCTGGGTAGGCTGAGGTCATTCAGCATAGCAACTGATCTCAATTGCCGTTGAAACCATGTCATATTAGATAGTTTAACCAATCGAATAATGATGGCGTCTGCTAAATGACCTAAATGTAAATGTAATGATGGTTGCGATTAAATATTTGCAGTTTAACCCCACCCTATGGTGCAGGCATAGGTGAGCTGTAGAACGCACCATACTTGTTGTGAGTCTTATTAAAGGTCCAGCTATATTTCGTAGCGTTCATTGGCATTCTTGTGCAGAGGCAATTTCATAGTCTATGAAGTCAAACTGAGACGTGATTATTGCTGGTTGAAAACTTAACCCAATACCCCGCCGGGATGACTTGAAATATACTCAGCTCTGGCAATTTTTGCTCGTCTCTGAAGAGACTGTAATCTCTGTCAATGTTATTATGAAGCTTTTGCAGTGGTCTCAGTCCCACACCTGGGTAGGCTGAGGTCATTCAGCTCAGCAACTGATCTCAATTGCCGTTGAAACCATGTCATATTAGATAGTTAAACCAATCGAATCATGATGGTTGCGATTAAATATTTGCAGTTTAACCCCGCCCTATTGTGCAGGCATAGGTGAGCTGTAGAACGCACCATACTTGTTGTGACTGTTGTACCAGGTCCAGCTAAATTTCGTAGCGTAGATTGGCATTCTTGTGCAGAGGCATTTTCATAGTCTATGAAGTCAAACTGAGACGTGATCATTGCTGGTTGAAAACTTAACCCAATACCCCGCCGGGATGACTTGAAATATAGTCAGCTCTGGCAATTTTTGCTAGTCTCTGAAGAGACTGTGATCTCTGTCAATGTTACTATGAAGCTTTTGCAGTGGTCTCAGTCCCACACCTGGGTAGGCTGAGGTCATTCAGCTCAGCAACTGATCTCAATTGCCGTTGAAACCATGTCATATTAGATAGTTTAACCAATCGAATCATGATGTTTGCGATTAAATATTTGCAGTTTAACCCCGCCCTATTGTGCAGGCAAAGGTGAGCTGTAGAACCGACCATACTTGTTGTGAGTGTTGTACCAGGTCCACCTAAATTTCGTAGCGTTCATTGGCATTCTTGTGCAGAGGCAATTTCATAGTCTATGAAGTCAAACTGAGACGTGATTATTGCTGGTTGAAAACTTAACCCAATACCCCGCCGGGATGACTTGAAATATAGTCAGCTCTGGCAATTTTTGCTAGTCTCTGAAGAGACTGTAATCTCTGTCAATGTTATATGAAGCTATTGCAGTGGTCTCAGTCCCACACCTGGGTAGGCTGAGGTCATTCAGCATAGCAACTGATCTCAATTGCCGTTGAAACCATGTCATATTAGATAGTTTAACCAAAGTCTGAATCAAATATGATGGTTGCGATTAAATATTTGCAGTTTAACCCCGCCCTATTGTGCAGGCATAGGTGAGCTGTAGAACGCACCATACTTGTTGTGAGTGTTGTACCAGGTCCAGCTAAATTTCGTAGCGTTCATTGGCATTCTTGTGCAGAGGCAATTTCATAGTCTATGAAGTCAAACTGAGACGTGATTATTGCTGGTTGAAAACTTAACCCAATACCCCGCCGGGATGACTTGAAATATAGTCAGCTCTGGCAATTTTTGCTAGTCTCTGAAGAGACTGTAATCTCTGTCAATGTTATTACGAAGCTATTGCAGTGGTCTCAGTCCCGCACCTGGGTAGGCTGAGGTCATTCAGCATAGCAATGATCTCAATTGCTATGCGTATATTTCAAGTCATCCCCCGCCGGATGACTTGAAATATAGTCAGCTCTGGCAATTTTTGCTAGTCTCTGAAGGGACTGTAATCTCTGTCAATGTTATTATGAAGATATTGCAGTGGTCTCAATTCCACCCCTGGGTAGGCTGAGGTCATTCAGCATAGCAACTGATCTCAATTGCCGTTGAAACCATGTTTATTAGATAGTTTAACCAATCGAATCATGATGGTTGCGATTAAATATTTGCAGTTTATACCCCGCCCTATTTGTGCAGGCAAAGGTGAGCTGTAGAACGCACCATACTTGTTGTGAGTGTTGTACCAGGTCCAGCTAAATTTCGTAGCGTTCATTGGATTCTTCTGCAGAGGCAATTTCATAACTATGAGGTCAAACTGAGACGTGATTATTGCTGGTTGAAAACTTAACCCAATACCCCGCCGGGATGACTTGAAATATAGTCAGCTCTGGCAATTTTTGCTAGTCTCTGAAGGGACTGTAATCTCTGTCAATGTTATTATGAAGATATTGCAGTGGTCTCAATTCCACAACTGGGTAGGCTGAGGTCATTCAGCATAGCAACTGATCTCAATTGCCGTTGAAACCATGTCATATTAGATAGTTTAACCAATCGAATCATGATGGTTGCGATTAAATATTTGCAGTTTAACCCCGCCCTATTGTGCAGGCAAAGGTGAGCTGTAGAACCGACCATACTTGTTGTGAGTGTTGTACCAGGTCCAGCTAAATTTCGTAGCGTTCATTGGCATTCTTGTGCAGAGGCAATTTCATAGTCTATGAAGTCAAACTGAGACGTGATTATTGCTGGTTGAAAACTTAACTCAATACCCCGCCGGGATGACTTGAAATATAGTCAGCTCTGGCATTTTTCGTTCGTCTCTGAAGAGACTGTAATCTCTGTCAATGTTAATATGAAGCTATTGCAGTTGTCACATTCCCACACCTGGGTAGGCTGAGGTCATTCAGCATAGCAGCTGATCTCAATTGCCGTTCAGACCATGTCATATTAGATAGTTTCACCAATCAAATAATGATGGAGTCTGCTAAATGACCTAAATGTAAATGTAATGATGGTTGTGATTAAACAATTGCAGTTTAACCCCACCCTATGGTGCAGGCATAGGTGAGCTGTAGAACGCACCATACTTGTTGTGAGTCTTATTAAAGGTCCATCTGAATTACGTAGCGTTCATTGGCATTTTTGTGCAGAGGCAATTTCATAGTCTATGAAGTCAAACTGATTATTGTGATTATTGCTGGTTGAAAACTTAACTCAATACCCCGCCGGGATGACTTGAAATATAGTCAGCTCTGGCATTTTTCGTTCGTCTCTGAAGAGACTGTAATCTCTGTCAATGTTAATATGAAGCTATTGCATTGGTCTCAGTCCCACACCTTGGTAGGCTGAGGTCATTCAGCATACCAACTGATCTCAATTGCCGTTGAAACCATGTCATATTAGATAGTTTAACCAATCGAATCATGATGGTTGCGATTAAATATTTGCAGTTTAACCCCGCCCTATTGTGCAGGCAAAGGTGAGCTGTAGAACCGACCATACTTGTTGTGAGTGTTGTACCAGGTCCAGCTAAATTTCGTAGCGTTCATTGGCATTCTTGTGCAGAGGCAATTTCATAGTCTATGAAGTCCAACTGAGACGTGATTATTGCTGGTTGAAAACTTAACCCAATACCCCGCCGGGATGACTTGAAATATAGTCAGCTCTGGCAATTTTTGCTAGTCTCTGAAGAGACTGTAATCTCTGTCAATGTTATTATGAAGATATTGCAGTGGTCTCAATTCCACACCTGGGTAGGCTGAGGTCATTCAGCATAGCAACTGATCTCAATTGCCGTTGAAACCATGTCATATTAGATAGTTTAACCAATTGAATCATGATGGTTGCGATTAGATATTTGCAGTTTAACCCCGCCCTATTGTGCAGGCATAGGTGAGCTGTAGAACGCACCATACTTGTTGTGAGTGTTGTACCAGGTCCAGCTAAATTTCGTAGCGTTCATTGGTATTCTTGTGCAGAGGCAATTTCATACACTATGAAGTCAAACTGAGACGTGATTATTGCTGGTTGAAAACTTAACCCAATAACCCCGCCGGGATGACTTGAAATATAGTCAGCTCTGGCAATTTTTGCTAGTCTCTGAAGAGACTGTAATCTGTCAATGTTATACGAAGCTTGCAGTGCTCTCAGTCCCGCACCTGGGTAGGCTGAGGTCATTCAGCATAGCAACTGATCTCAATTGCCGTTGAAACCATGTCATATTAGATAGTTTAACCAATCGAATAATGACGGCGTCTGCTAAATGACCTAAATGTAAATGTAATGATGGTTGCGATTAAATATTTGCAGTTTAACCCCGCCCTATTGTGCAGGCATAGGTGAGCTGTAGAACGCACCATACTTGTTGTGAGTGTTGTACCAGGTCCAGCTAAATTTCGTAGCGTTCATTGGCATTCTTGTGCAGAGGCAATTTCATAGTCTATGAAGTCAAACTGAGACGTGATTATTGCTGGTTGAAAACTTAACCCAATACCCCGCCGGGATGACTTGAAATATAGTCAGCTCTGGCAATTTTTGCTAGTCTCTGAAGAGACTGTAATCTCTGTCAATGTTATTATGAAGATATTGCAGTGGTCTCAATTCCACACCTGGGTAGGCTGAGGTAATTCAGCATAGCAATGATCTCAATTGCCGTTGAAACCATTCATATTAGATAGTTTAACCAATTGAATCATGATGGTTGCGATTAAATATTTGCAGTTTAACCCCGCCCTATTGTGCAGGCATAGGTGAGCTGTAGAACGCACCATACTTGTTGTGAGTGTTGTACCAGGTCCAGCTAAATTTTGTAGCGTTCGTTGGCATTCTTGTGCAGAGGCAATTTCATAGTCTATGAAGTCAAACTGAGACGTGATTATTGCTGGTTGAAAACTTAACTCAATACCCCGCCCGGATGACTTGAAATATAGTCAGCTCTGGCATTTTTCGTTCGTCTCTGAAGAGACTGTAATCTCTGTCAATGTTAATATGAAGCTATTGCATTGGTCTCAGTCCCACACCTGGGTAGGCTGAGGTCATTCAGCATAGCAACTGATCTCAATTGCCGGTGAAACCATATCATATTAGATAGTTTAACCAATCGAATCATGATGGTTGCGATTAAATATTTGCAGTTTAACCCCGCCCTATTGTGCAGGCAAAGGTGAGCTGTAGAACCCACCATACTTGTTGTGAGTGTTGTACCAGGTCCAGCTAAATTTCATAGCGTTCATTGGCATTCTTGTGCAGAGGCAATTTCATAGTCTATGAAGTCAAACTGGGACGTGATTATTGCTGGTTGAAAACTTAACCCAATACCCCGCCGGGATGACTTGAAATATAGTCAGCTCTGGCAATTTTTGCTAGTCTCTGAAGAGACTGTAAACTCTGTCAATGTTATTACGAAGCTATTGCAGTGCTCTCAGTCCCGCACCTGGGTAGGCTGAGGTCATTCAGCATAGCAACTGATCTCAATTGCCGTTGAAACCATGTCATATTAGATAGTTTAACCAATCGAATAATGACGGCGTCTGCTAAATGACCTAAATGTAAATGTAATGATGGTTGCGATTAAATATTTGCAGTTTAACCCCGCCCTATTGTGCAGGCATAGGTGAGCTGTAGAACGCACCATACTTGTTGTGAGTGTTGTACCAGGTCCAGCTATATTTCGTAGCGTTCATTGGCATTCTTGTGCAGAGGCAATTTCATAGTTTATGAAGTCAAACTGAGACGTGATTATTGCTGGTTGAAAACTTAACCCAATACCCCGCTGGGATGACTTGAAATATAGTCAGCTCTGGCAATTTTTGCTAGTCTCTGAAGAGACTGTAATCTCTGTCAATGTTATTATGAATATATTGCAGTGGTCTCAATTCCACACCTGGGTAGGCTGAGGTAATTCAGCATAGCAACTGATCTCAATTGCCGTTGAAACCATGTCATATTAGATAGTTTAACCAATTGAATCATGATGGTTGCGATTAAATATTTGCAGTTTAACCCCGCCCTATTGTGCAGGCATAGGTGAGCTGTAGAACGCACCATACTTGTTGTGAGTGTTGTACCAGGTCCAGCTAAATTTTGTAGCGTTCGTTGGCATTCTTGTGCAGAGGCAATTTCATAGTCTATGAAGTCAAACTGAGACGTGATTATTGCTGGTTGAAAACTTAACTCAATACCCCGCCCGGATGACTTGAAATATAGTCAGCTCTGGCATTTTTCGTTCGTCTCTGAAGAGACTGTAATCTCTGTCAATGTTAATATGAAGCTATTGCATTGGTCTCAGTCCCACACCTGGGTAGGCTGAGGTCATTCAGCATAGCAACTGATCTCAATTGCCGGTGAAACCATATCATATTAGATAGTTTAACCAATCGAATCATGATGGTTGCGATTAAATATTTGCAGTTTAACCCCGCCCTATTGTGCAGGCAAAGGTGAGCTGTAGAACCCACCATACTTGTTGTGAGTGTTGTACCAGGTCCAGCTAAATTTCATCGCGTTCATTGGCATTCTTGTGCAGAGGCAATTTCATAGTCTATGATGTCAAACTGGGACGTGATTATTGCTGGTTGAAAACTTAACCCAATACCCCGCCGGGATGACTTGAAATATAGTCAGCTCTGGCAATTTTTGCTAGTCTCTGAAGAGACTGTAAACTCTGTCAATGTTATTACGAAGCTATTGCAGTGCTCTCAGTCCCGCACCTGGGTAGGCTGAGGTCATTCAGCATAGCAACTGATCTCAATTGCCGTTGAAACCATGTCATATTAGATAGTTTAACCAATCGAATCATGATGGTTGCGATTAAATATTTGCAGTTTAACCCCGCCCTATTGTGCAGGCAAAGGTGAGCTGTAGAACCCAACATACTTGTTGTGAGTGTTGTACCAGGTCCAGCTAAATTTCGTAGCGTTCATTGGCATTCTTGTGCAGAGGCAATTTCATAGTCTATGAAGTCAAACTGAGACGTGATTATTGCTGGTTGAAAACTTAACCCAATACCCCGCCGGGATGACTTGAAATATAGTCAGCTCTGGCAATTTTTGATAGTCTCTGAAGAGACTGTAATCTCTGTCGATGTGATTATGAAGCTATTGCAGTGGTCTCAGTCCCACACCTGGGTAGGCTGAGGTCATTCAGCATAGCAACTAGTGATGGCGAGATGAAGCCTCATGAGGCATCGAACCACTTGAGCCAATTGGTTCAAGAAAGGGTTCATTTCTCGAAGCTTCATGTGCACACGATACCACCTACTGGCCAAGTGTATAATCACAGGCAGCTGTATCTGAACCATATAATGTGTGATGCATTGACTTTTTGTGTCTGTTATGTCTGTTGGGAATGACTATGAATTACAAAAAATGGATAACCAAATAATTACTCAAAGATCATTTAAGCTGTTATATTATTCTATACAGACAGTGTGGTAATAGAGAGAAGACATTGGGGGAAATTGATCCCGGGCGGGGAGTCGAACCTGTGATCGGCGTGTTGAGGATGTTGAGCCTCTGTCATGAGGGAGGTGCCCTAACCACTGTGCCACCAGCCACTCCATGATGAAATAATTTCTGTACATAAATTATCACATATGTGTTTAATAAATTGTTCAAATGTTTTCTGTGTATGTAAATTTTCCCCAAATGGTAAAATCATCACTCTCCTAAATCTCTCTCTCTCTCTCTCTCTCTCTCTCCCTCAACTCTCCAAACTATCTCCAAACTATATAAACGCTATTCAACCTCTAGTATCCAAACTCCCCAAACTATGTAAACTCTCGACTGACCGCAACTCTGCTTCAAAACCCACATTTTGAATGGAGCCTGGGGGGTCTATATAGCTGTAAAACCTCGCGGCAAACTCTGAACCGCTTCACGAAGCAGTCACGTGGTACAGCCGGGCAGCGAGGCTTCGGCCGTCATCATTTTTGGCCCCTCCCCTAAATGAAGCAAGCCTCGATACGCGCTTCGCGGAAACGCCCCCTCCATTACTCGACACACGCTTCGAAGCCTCGGCGCATCTCGTAACATCACTAATAGCAACTGATCTCAATTGCTGTTGAAACCATGTCATATTAGATAGTCTAACCAATCGAATAATGACGGCGTCTGCTAAATGACCTAATTGTAAATGTAATGATGGTTGCGATTAAATATTTGCAGTTTAACCCCGCCCTATTGTGCAGGCATAGGTGAGCTGTAGAACGCACCATACTTGTTGTGAGTGTTGTACCAGGTCCAGCTAAATTTCGTAGCGTTCATTGGCATTCTTGTGCAGAGGCAATTTCATAGTCTATGAAGTCAAACTGAGATGTGATTATTGCTGGTTGAAAACTTAACCCAATACCCCGCTGGGATGACTTGAAATAGAGTCAGCTCTGGCAATTTTTGCTAGTCTCTGAAGAGACTGAAATCTCTGTCAATGTTAGTATGAAGATATTGCAGTGGTCTCAATTCCACACCTGGGTAGGCTGAGGTCATTCAGCATAGCAACTGATCTCAATTGCCGTTGAAACCATGTCATATTAGATAGTTTAACCAATTGAATCATGATGGTTGCGATTAAATATTTGCAGTTTAACCCCGCCCTATTGTGCAGGCATAGGTGAGCTGTAGAACGCACCATACTTGTTGTGAGTGTTGTACCAGGTCCAGCTAAATTTTGTAGCGTTCGTTGGCATTCTTGTGCAGAGGAAATTTCATAGTCTATGGAGTCAAACTGAGACGTGATTATTGCTGGTTGAAAACTTAACTCAATACCCCGCCGGGATGACTTGAAATATAGTCAGCTCGGGCATTTTTCGTTCGTCTCTGAAGAGACTGTAATCTCTGTCAATGTTAATATGAAGCTATTGCATTGGTCTCAGTCCCACACCTGGGTAGGCTGAGGTCATTCAGCATAGCAACTGATCTCAATTGCCGGTGAAACCATATCATATTAGATAGTTTAACCAATCGAATCATGATGGTTGCGATTAAATATTTGCAGTTTAACCCCGCCCTATTGTGCAGGCAAAGGTGAGCTGTAGAACCCAACATACTTGTTTTGAGTGTTGTACCAGGTTCAGCTAAATTTCGTAGCGTTCATTGGCATTCTTGTGCAGAGGCAATTTCATAGTCTATGAAGTCAAACTGAGACGTGATTATTGCTGGTTGAAAACTTAACCCAATACCCCGCCGGGATGACTTGAAATATAGTCAGCTCTGGCAATTTTTGATAGTCTCTGAAGAGACTGTAATCTCTGTCGATGTAATTATGAAGCTATTGCAGTGGTCTCAGTCCCACACCTGGGTAGGCTGAGGTCATTCAGCATAGCAACTAGTGATGGCGAGATGAAGCCTCATGAGGCATCGAACCACTTGAGCCAATTGGTTCAAGAAAGGGTTCATTTCTCGAAGCTTCATGTGCACACGATACCACCTACTGGCCAAGTGTATAATCACAGGCAGCTGTATCTGAACCATATAATGTGTGATGCATTGACTTTTTGTGTCTGTTATGTCTGTTGGGAATGACTATGAATTACAAAAAATGGATAACCAAATAATTACTCAAAGATCATTCAAGCTGTTATATTATTCTATACAGACAGTGTGGTAATAGAGAGAAGACATTGGGGGAAATTGATCCCGGGCGGGGAGTCGAACCTGTGATCGCCGTGTCGAGGATGTTGGGCCTCTGTCATGAGGGAGGTGCCCTAACCACTGTGCCACCAGCCGCTCCGTGATGAAATAATTTCTGTACATAAATTATCACATATGTGTTTAATAAATTGTTCAAATGTTTTCTGTGTATGTAAATTTTCCCCAAATGGTAAAATCATCACTCTCCTAAATCTCTCTCTCTCTCTCTCTCTCTCCCTCAACTCTCCAAACTATCTCCAAACTATATAAACGCTATTCAACCTCTAGTATCCAAACTCCCCAAACTATGTAAACTCTCGACTGACCGCAACTCTGCTTCAAAACCCACATTTTGAATGAAGCCTGGGGGGTCTATATAGCTGTAAAACCTCGCGGCAAACTCTGAACCGCTTCACGAAGCAGTCACGTGGTACAGCCGGGCAGCGAGGCTTCGGACGTCATCATTTTTGGCCCCTCCCCTAAATGAAGCAAGCCTCGATATGCGCTTCGCGGAAACGCCCCCTCCATTACTCGACACACGCTTCGAAGCCTCGGCGCATCTCGTAACATCACTAATAGCAACTGATCTCAATTGCTGTTGAAACCATGTCATATTAAATAGTCTAACCAATCGAATAATGACGGTCTGCTAAATGACCTAATTGTAAATGTAATGATGGTTGCGATTAAATATTTGCAGTTTAACCCAGCCTATTGTGCAGGCATAGGTGAGCTGTAGAACGCACCATACTTGTTGTGAGTCTTATTAAAGGCCCAGATAAATCTTGTAGTATACATAGGTGTTCTTGTGCAGAATCAATTTCATAGTCTATGAAGTCAAACTGGGACGTGATTATTGCTGGTTGAAAACTTAACCCAATACCCCGCTGGGATGACTTGAAATATAGTCAGCTATGGCAATTTTTGCTAGTCTCTGAAGAGACTGTAATCTCTGTCAATATTAATATGAAGCTGTTGCAGTGGTCTCAATCCCACACCTGGGTAGGCTGAGGTCATTCAGCATAGCAACTGATCTCAATTGCCGTTGAAACCATGTCATATTAGATAGTTTAACCAATCAAATCATGATGGTTGCGATTAAACATTTGCAGTTTAACCCCGCCCTATTGTGCAGGCATAGGTGAGCTGTAGAATGCACCATACTTGTTGTGAGTGTTGTACCAGGTCCAGCTAAATTTCATAGCGTTCATTGGCATTTTTGTGCAGAGGCAATTTCATAGTCTATGAAGTCAAACTGAGATGTGATTATTGCTGGTTGAAAACTTCACCCAATACCCCGCCGGTCTGGCAATTTTTGTTAGTCTCTGAAGAGACTCTAATCTCTGTCAATGCTAATACACTCAACAAAAATATAAACGCAACACTTTTGTTTCTGCTCCCATTTTTCATGAGATGGACTTAAAGATCTAAAATTCATTCCAGATACACAATATTACCATTTCTCTGAAACATTGTTCACAAATCTGTCTAAATGTGTGATAGTGAGCACTTCTGCTTTGCTGAGATAATCCATCCCACCTCACAGGTGTGCCACATCAAGATGCTGATCTGACATCATGATTAGAGCACAGGTGTGCCTTAGACTGTCCACAATAAAAGGCCACTCTGAAATGTGCAGTTTTGTCTCACAGCAAAATGCCACAGATGCCACAAGCATTGAGGGAGCGTGCAATTGGCATGCTGACAGCAGGAATGTCAACCAGATCTGTTGCTCGTGCATTGAATGTTCATTTCTCCACCATAAGCCGTCTCCAAAGGCGTTTCAGAGAATATGGCAGTACATCCAACCGGCCTCACAACCGCAGACCACGTGTAACCACACCAGCCCAGGACCTCCACATCCAGCAGGTTCACCTCCAAGATCGTCTGAGACCAGCCACTCAGACAGCTGCTGAAACAATTGGTTTGCAAAACCAAACAATTTCTGCACAAACTGTCAGAAACCGTCTCAGGGAAGCTCAACTGCATGCTCGTCGTCCTCATCGGGGTCTTGACCTGACTCCAGATCGTCGCCGTAACAGACTTGAGTGGGCAAATGCTCACATTCGATGGCGTCTGGCACGTTGGAGAGGTGTTCTCTTCACGGATGAATCTCGGTTTACATTGTTCAGGGCAGATGGCAGACAGCGTGTGTGGCGTCGTGTGGGTAAGCGCTTTGCTGATGTCAATGTTGTGGATCGAGTGGCCCATGGTGGTGGTGGGGTTATGGTATGGGCAGGCATCTGTTATGGATGAAGAAGACAGGTGCATTTTATTGATGGCATTTTGAATGCACAGAGATACCGTGATGAGATCCTGAGGCCCATTGTTGTGCCATACATCCATGAACATCACCTCATGTTTCAGCAAGATAATGCATGGCCCGATGTTGCAAGGATCTGTACACAATTCTTGGAAGCTGAAAATGTCCCACTTCTTGCATGGCCAGCATACTCACCGGACATGTCACCCATTGAGCATGTTTGGGATGTGCTTGACCGGCGTATATGACAGCGTGTACCAGTTCCCACTAATATCCAGCAACTTCGCACAGCCATTGAAGAGGAGTGGACCAACATTCCACAGGCCACAATTGACAATCTGATAAACTCTATGCAAAGAAGATGGGTTGCACTGCATGAGGCAAATGGTGGTCACACCAGATACTGACTGGTTCCGAGTCCCCAGACCCCCAATAAAGCAAAAAAATGCAAATTTCAGAGTGGCCTTTTATTGTGGACAGTCTAAGGCACACCTGTGCTCTAATCATGATGTCAGATCAGCATCTTGATGTGGCACACCTGTGAGGTGGGATGGATTATCTCAGCAAAGTAGAAGTGCTCACTATCACACATTTAGACTGATTTGTGAACAATGTTTGAGAGAAATGGTAATATTGTGTATCTGGAATGAATTTTAGATCTTTAAGTCCATCTCATGAAAAATGGGAGCAGAAACAAAAGTGTTGCGTTTATATTTTTGTTGAGTGTATGAATTTACTGCAGTGCTCTCAGTCCCACACCTGGGTAGGCTGAGGTCATTCAGCATAGCAACTGATCTCAATTGCCGTTCAAACCATGTCATGTTAGATAGTTTATCCAATCGGATCATGATGGCGTCTGCTAAATGACCTAAATGTAAATGTAAATGTAATGATGGTTGCGAATAAACATTTGAAGTTTAACCCCGCCCTATTGTGCAAGCATAGGTGAGCTGTAGAACGCACCATACTTGTTGTGAGTGTTGTACCAGGTCTAGCTAAATTTCGTAGCTTTAATTAGCATACTTGTGCAGAGGCAAATTCGTAGTCTATGAAGTCAAACTGAGACGTGATCATTGCTGGTTGAAAACTTAACCCAATACCCCGCCGGGATGACTTGAAAAATAGTCAGCTCTGGCATTTTTTGCGAGTCTCTGAAGAGACTGTAATCTCTGTCAATGTTAACATGAAGCTATTGCAGTGGTCTCAGTCCCACACCTGGGTAGGCTGAGGTCATTCAGCATAGCAACTGATCTCAATTGCCGTTCAAACCATGTCATATTAGATAGTTTAACCAATCGAATAATGGCGGCGTCTGCTAAATGACGTAAATGTAAATGTAATGATGGTTGCGATTAAACATTTGCAGTTTAACCCCGCCCTATTGTGTAGGCAAAGGTAGTGATGTGACTTCCGAAACGGGCGTGTCGGCGCTTCTCTGAAGTCCCGGATCGAAACGTTTCAAAACTTTGTGCCGAAAAGTGGTTCTGAAACGCCCATGTCACGTGACTGTAGTGCAGTGATTGAAGGAATGCCTCTTTGTTTCGAAACGGTTATTCCAAGATGGGCAGATCCTTTGAAATACTGGCAAGTGCGATGTGCTTTCTTCCCTAATTTGTACCAACTCACTAAGACATTTTTAAGTGTCCCTGCAACAAGTTTACCCTGTGAAAGGATTTTTTCAAAAGCAGGGGCAAGTTTTATCCAAAAAAAGAAACAGACTCAGCTCAAAAAGAGCTGAACAAATATTATTTCTGAATAAAAATAAAAATATTGCATATAACAATGTGTCATTTATTTATTTTTAATAATGTTTCTTTAATTCAACCTGTATTCTACTTAAATTGAGGAAACCTAAGACTGGCTCATTTCATAGTGGTACATAATTAAGCGTTTTCTTTGGCCAGAGCATGTAGTTCACATAAGTGGCCACTAGATGCCACTGTAGAGTCAGGTTTCATATTTGTTTCAAGGCTTCAACACATACTGAAACATCGCTTCGAACTGTTTCGAAGCTTCCCTTTGCCCATCACTAGGCATAGGTGAGCTGTAGAACGCACCATACTTGTTGCAAGTGTTGTACCAGGTCCAGCTAAATTTCGTAGCGTTCATTGGCATTCTTGTGCATAGGCAATTTCATAGACTGTGAAGTCAAAGGGAGAAGTGATTATTGCTTGTTGAAAACTTATGAAACTAGTGAGGTACAAAACCATGCATGAGTTTGTTCTGCCTGGTTCATGTCAGCTAGAAGGATGTTAATATCAGAGGTTTCATTTACATTAACGTTTGAATCGGTGTCCGTGCGCGTATGTGCGTGCGTGTGTGTATGTATGTGTGTTTGGTCATTAGACACAGCCAGGATGGCTAAAAGAAAAGTGGACATAAGAGACTTCTTTAGAGTGTAAGTTACTCAAAGAAATGCGTTACATCCATCCTGCAACACCTTCACTGGCTCCCAATAAAGCAGCATATCCACTTCAAGATCCTCCTCATCATTTACAAAGCTCTCAATAATCTGATCAATAAAATGTATTCTTATTATTGTTATTATAACTATTGGATTAGAATTGGGTGATTATGTTTTGCTACATGATTTACAACCAGTAAAACCACTAAAGGGAACAGTAAACTTAAACATAGCAAAAGAAAACTAGAAGAACTACTAGAAAACACAGTGATCTGAAAGAGTTTTATTAAAAATACTTTTGTCCCCCCCACCTCTGAAATCAAAATTTCGTCCTTGCACACATTACGTAAAAACATACATGTCTACCCCTAATTTACACTACAAGAGTAAATATATTTATTATTAATTTTTGGTATATTGCTTAACAAGAATCATTTTATTTTGCTTAGTTGTGACCTGTGCAATAAATATCAAAAGTTCCAAAAGATATATTGTGTTATTTTTATCAATCATATCATCAAGCATAGTAATTATAATATCTCCAATAAAATTGTTTAGATTTGTGCACTGTGGATTTCTGCTCGTAATGTATTGAGTATCCATTTCATTAACTCAGATTTATCATAAATAATTCACACGCACATGTATTTTAAGTTCCGTCAAAGAGGGATGGAGATGGGTTCAAAATTATTTGACACATCAGTTTTTTTAAATTATTTGAAAGTAACGCAATAGTTACTTTCCAAAGTAACTAGTTACTTTTAGAATTTGTAACTCAGTAACTACTTTAGTTACTTTCTGGGAGAAGTAACTATTTTAACAAGTTTTAACACTGACAATTACACAATCACATAATGTTGTTCACTGGATTTTTAATAACTTTTGACACGCTCATATACTGTATATATTGACCTTTTAAAGGCCTGGCTGGATCCTGTCTCCAGAGGGTTCAACTCACTGAAAGTACATAAAAAGGACACACAGACAGGCAGACAGAATTATGATCAGTTAATGCAAATGTGACAAATAATAGGCCTACTCCTTTTTTTTCATCTCAATTTTAACCAGGTAAGCATTTGAGAAAAAATTCTTATTTACAAAGGCTGTCTAATCTTCACAGTTTTACCTTTCGGAAGGTGGATCCTCCTGTGGGCTGCACGGTGGTGTAGTGGTTAGCACTCTCTCCTCACAGCCAGGGTTCCTTCTGTGTGGAGTTTGCATGTTCTCCCCGTGTAAGCGTGGGTTCTCTCCGGGTTCTCCGGCTTCCTCCCACAGTCCACAGTCCAAAGACATGCAGGATGGGGATAGGTTAATTGATTACTCTAAATTGCCCGTAGGTGTGAATGTGAGTGGGAATGGTTGTCTGTCTCTACATGTCGGCCCTGTGATAGACTGGCGTCCTGTCCAGGGTGTACCCTGCCTTCGCCCAATGACAGCTGGGATCGGCTCCAGCCCCCCGTGACCCTGAATACAGGATAAGCGGTAGAAAATGGATGGATAGATGGAACCTCCTGTGTCCTCCTATGTCCACTGCCTGAGTACGCTTTCCTTGTTGATCTTGATGTTGTTGTGAACATGTATGAGAGCTAGTCCTGAGAGATGGTCATCAGACATACTGGCTCTGAGCCATGTTTTTAGTCTTCTCATGGCAGAAAATGATCTCTCACAAGCACATGTTGTAACAGGAAGAGTCAAAAAGGATTTAAGCATACAATGTATGTTAGGAAAGAAGGGCATGTAGTTCTGGTTGAGACACACCCTTCTCTTGGCTGGGACGACATTGACAGAGTTGGCCATGGCTGATGCTTTTTCGAAACATCTTCTAAATCCTTCTTCACACCTCTGATGGCTATGACTTTACGCACATTCTGTGCTTCCTTGTAGGCTGTGATGATGTCCAAGTTAGTAGACTGTAACGTTTTGGTGAGGGGTTGCAGGTAACCTAGGACATGTCTCGAATGATTCCATGCTTGAGATTACTGGCCTTTCCAGAGATGGGGGTTGGTTCTGTTTCCATGGTCTCTAAAGCAGAATGAGCAGCAGTGAACTTTTCTACTAAGGCATTTACAGTTTTTCTCAGTCGCTTTGGTGTTTTTTTCACATCACTATTAACATTTGCACAACAGTTAGTGCATTTCTCAAAACAATTAGTGCAAACTGCAAAACCTAGTGGATGACCTGCAAAAGCACGTCACTTGCTCAAAATGGATAGTCCATTCCTCAAAAGCAAGTATTCATGTCAATTAAACTGCCAGTGTCATCAAAATGAGAAGTTTTGACACCAGCGTTTATGAACAAAATAGTCAAATGGCTTTGTCGTGTTTTCAGCATGACCGTTTATTCTCTCAGTGTTTTCCAACGCAAAAAAAGGTCAGAACTCGGTGACACAACCTGAAAATGCTCAAGACATACACTACTGGTAGGCTACAGCCATTTGAAAAATACAGTAAAGTTACATATTGCTGTAGTTAGGGAGTAAGGGAGTAGAAGACACTGATTATGTACGTTTCACATTTTTACTGTATGTGCTCTTTGCAATTCTACAGCATTGTGTAAAAGAAAAATAAGAAAAATACACTACAGTCACTTATTTAGAACAAACATAAGAAACATTTGGTTGCACCCTCTGACCAGCCTCAGCCGTGAGGCCGTGATTGACTTCCTCTGTTTTGTAGAAATGGTACACACTATGTCCTGCTTGGTTCATATATGCTTGCCAAGTGAGGATTCATGGGATTCATCCCTGAGTGACTGTGAACAAATGGCTTGTCATTGGTTACAACAAATACTTCACACACCTCCTCATGAGTGAAAGCTGAAGTTAACCTGAGAGCAACTGTTCAATTTATGGGACATTTCCAGGAAAAAATGCTAAAGAAAGGTATAAAATTAGCTTGACAGAATTTGATAACTAGTTCAACAATTTTGTATGTGATGACTCAAGCAATGAAATGAAGACCATTAGTTGTATTGGGGACGACTATTCAGCATCCATAAGTATGAGTTCAGAGGAAGGAGAAATTGCTACTATGATGTGCACAAATTACTAAATGTTGTGGAGGTTGAACTAATAGTTCATTCTGATCTGAGAAAAGCACCAAAGCGACTGAGAAAAACTGTAATGTAGTTGCTCTGCTGCCCCATCTGTGCATCTGTGCATCTGTGTCCGACATCAGCGGGATCCCTACTGTCCTTGACTGGGCACCTTCTCTTCTGCTCTCTTCCTGCAAGGCAGCTTTCCAGGCAACTGGCTGAGAAGAAAACAGCGACCGTTTCAACAAAAGTCATCGTGTTCCTCACTAAAGGAATGTCTGAGCAGCCATGCACCACTACTAGATCAAACGCATGGCTCCGACAGTGGGTGTACGCTGCCCTGGGATATAGTTCCTGGATTCTCTTTTTTACCCCACTCACATGTCCACTCATCGTGGAGGCCCCATCATAGCCCTGACCCCTGAGGAGGGTTGCCTTAAGACCCCATTTTGAGAGCTGGCTGAGGATGGTGGCTACATCTTGTTTGAGTAATGGACAAAAGCCAAGGAAGTCTTCTCTTATTTCAGCTTTTCCATCTTCCTCATCCACATACCGGAGACATATGGATAACTGTTCAGTTCCATTTGTGTCCATGGACTCATCTGCGAGTACTGTAAAATATTTGCCAGCCATCTCTTATTTCTTGGGCACAACACTCTATCAACTCATTTTGAACTTTTGGGGACAGGTATTTTGCATTCTGGGGTGCTGTCTTAAGGTGTTTCCGAAGGACAGAATCTAATTTTGCTTTCCAATTGACAAAATGTATGAAATTTCCGTTCTCACCCTCTCCTTCCCATCCTCCCTGAAAAGCTATGTTTCTCTGGCCAAGGTTAGTGTTTATATCTATTATAGATAGCATGCTCTACCTGTTACCCGTTCAGCATATTGCTGGCCCATCACTGAACTGATATCCTCAGGCAGGTAGTTCTCTGCAAGTTCAGTGGCTTTTTGGTGGCCTACTGTTAAGCAGTGTTTTGGGAGAATAGCTCTCTTGTCTCCCACTGCATTCTTCCAGTCTGTGAAGCCCTTTGTTACAAAGGTCACATCAGTGGAAGCATGAACCTTACTGAAGGCAAGACAGTGAGCACAGTAGGCTGCATCTTCTTCAGGTGAGAAGCGGAGCCAGTTTAATTTTTTTCCCCACTGATCCTTATAACATGTACTGCTTTTTTAGGAATTGCGATTGAGGATACTGATAATCTGCAGTTGCAGGAACCCACCTGTTTTGGAGCAAAGATGTCTTTTCAGCATCAGAACATGCTTGACCCTGTGTGATCTTCATTTTAATATTGACAAGATCAAACAGATGTCTGTTCTTCTGTCTTCTGGGCCTGTTCTCATCCCTGCTCTGCTCTCCTCTGTCCCTGTCCTGTCTGTCATTCCTGTCCTCCTCTCCTCCGTCCCTGTCCTGTCTGTCATTCCTGTCCTCCTCTCCTCCGTCCCTGTCCTGTCTGTCATTCCTGTCCTCCTCTCCTCCGTCCCTGTCCTGTCCGTCATTCCTGTCCTCCTCTCCTCTGTCCCTGTCCTGTCTGTCATTCCTGTGTGTGAGGGTTGATGGGTGACAGTTTCCGGTTTTCTGACGGATGTTGACATGTGGTTTGAAAGTTGTAGAATTCATTTTTGTGGAGAAGTAAACAGACTCAACTTGCCTTTGTCTCCTTCGCCTCCACAACATTCTATTATATTTTTTGTGGCATACTAAACTTTGACATGTTTTATATTTATCCTATATTTTGTCTTTTTTTAATCACATTCTATTTATCATATATTTTATTGCTCTTTTATGGCATGCCTTGACTTGTGTATCATACATTATGATATTTTTATGACATTTCTATGGACCGGTTTGACTTTTTAGACATATTATAGTCTGAAATCTTTATGGCATACTATACTTACTTTAAAAAATAAATAAAAGTATTGTTGAAACATTTTAGCTTTACCCGTGTTTGTCCGGCCTCCTTTGCTTGTCGCAGAGGCGGCTGACAGTAACTCAAAAACCACTCATTACAAACAAGGTCTGCTGAAGAGCATCTCTCCTGTCAGCTAAGAACAGGAAACTGAGGCTACAATTCTCACAGGCTCACCAAAATTGGAAAATAGAAGATTGGAAAAACGTTGCCTGGTTTGATGAGTCGCGAATTCTGCTGGTGTAAACGACAGATGGCATGGTCCATCCATGGTGCCTTGTCTCAATGGTTCAGCTGGTGGTGGTGTAATGGTGTGGGAGATATTTTCTAGCCACACTTTGGGCCCCTTAGTACCAATTGAGCATTGCTTAAACACCACAGCCTACCAGAGTATTGTTGATGAACAAAGATGCTCCATCCACTTTCAGTTTATTTTTTTTTATCAAATTAATTCAGATTATCCAAGGATATGAGGCCCCTGAACCATCGAGTCGATGTATACTGCTCAAAAAAATTAAGGGAACACGTCATCATCACAGTATAATAACAAGTCAGTTAAACGTCCGTTCAGGAAGTAGAAGTGATTGTGAATCAGATTCGGCTGCTTTGGTGCAAATGAAAGTGACAACAGGAGCAATGTAGGAGGAGCAGGAGGAGGACTGCCAGGGTCCTAAAACATGACCTCCAGCCAGGAGCGAATTGGCCATCGGGAGTACCAGGAATTGTCCCGGTGGGCCGCGCTGTCAGTGGGCATTAGCGTTGTGTTTTATATGATGTTTAGAGAATTTTACTATAGTGGCTGACCAGTTAACTTTGGCCACATGGGTTTGCCACGTGCCCTTCACCTGTCAATCACACACTGCCTGCAGCAGAGAGATGCGTGTAGCTTCTTTGTTTGGCTGTTGTGGTCCAAGGCGAGGAAAGGAGTGAAAGTGAGATTTTAGCCTGTAAACATTAACGTTACTATCCATGACTTTTGCTGCCACATGCTACTTAGCTAGTCATACTAGTCCGTGTAAAGGCATATTAACTTTATAACATATAAACATATCATTTAGCTGTAGAATCCTCCATTCACTTGAATGTGCCTCCCCAACGTTCAGAGGTCTGATTTTTCCGTATAACAGGCCGTTGCTATGTATAACTGGCCGCTGTCATGGAAAATCGTTTTTGTGCCTCCAATTCATATCTTTCATACCACCCTGCAAGTAGTATGGTCACTTATCACCCCAGCAACCCGGTTGCTAAGCGACTTCAGCTGATCTGTAATACTTTGTAGTGCAAAGAAACTTCCCGGTTGGCAAAATCTAGATAAATATATTAATTCACTGCCTTTTGCGTGCATTAAACCGTTTTTGCCTCGGGCTTCTGCATCACTCCATCTTGGCCTGATCCGCAGGAATCCCGAACACGTAACATCCTAACTTTATGTTTTAATACTACCATTTTAATATTTTCTTGATAGTGATGTTAAATATATTAATTACAAAAACAATACTATTCTATTTACTGAAGATAAATGGCACCCAAATTGCAAGAATTTTTAATTAAAAAGGCTCTACCAATTGAGCCCTGCGATAGACTCCCCCCCACCCCCCTCCACCGCCACCGCCACCCTGAATACAGGATAAGCGGTAGACGATGGATGGATGGATGTCTGTCAAGTTTCAAGACTCTTGGGAAGACCTACAGCATATAATAATAATAATAATAATAATAATAACTTTTTTTAAAGTGCTTTTGACTGAATATACATACGGTCAGATACACAAACACAACAAACACATTAGCAGAGATAAGGTAAAAAGCATCCATCCATCCATCCATCCATCCATTTTCTACCGCTTATCCTGTATTCAGGGTCGCGGGGCTGGAGCCGATCCCAGCTATCATTGGGCGAAGGCAGGGTACACCCTGGACAGGATGCCAGTCTTAAGGTAAAAAGCATAAAATATAAATAAATAAATAAATATATAAAATAAATATAAATAAAAAGTTAAAACGGGCGACATCACATATAAGCTACAAGTCTATAAAAGTGCGTTTTAAGAAGTGATTTAAAAGAAGTCGCTGATTCAGCAAGCTGTAGCTCTTCGGATATCTAAGTTTAGTTCTAAATAAAAGAGAAACTGATGAAGGATGATTATCTGTTCGAGTGTGTGAGTAACTTAGTGAATCAAGGCCAATAGGAAAAGTGAGTATGTAAAGAGAATTCTGCTTGCCAGGGTTTCAAGAATGGCTTGTTGTTGCCCTCTAGTGGCTGTTTTGGGTACAGGCAGTATGATTTTATTCTAATTTTGTTTAGTATAATCTATGCCTGGCAAATTGATGGATCTGGTCCAAAGTATTGCATCAATGATCTATTCACATCTGTTAAAATCACAGTGCTGGACTTGTATGTTACTATATGGTTTAAGTATTATACAGCTAATTGGTGTTATATTTAACTCAAAAACAAATATAAATTTTTAAGGGAAATATGGTTTAATAGGACGTTAAAAATGCATTCATTTTTGTCAAATGCTGTGAATTTTTTTGGCCAGCCACTGCCTCCCCATTCCCACCCCCTGTAGAGGGAGCCAGTCATCGCCAAAGACTGTCCAAGACTTCACTGATGTCGATTCAGGTCTGGGAGGAGATCCCCCAGACGCAATCCCAGTTGGGTTGATGATTTAGGTTTCTATTGACCGTTTGTTACCATTTTGTTCTCAACAAATTATACAAATACACCAGTAAATATTTTAAACTGAATAATTCATTCATCAAGCTCTGACATGGGATGTATGTGTTCCCACTACGTTTTTGAGCAATGTCTTATGGTATTTTGGTGATGGTATATTTGCATATTTCTCGGTGAGGATAAAAGGCTTTCAAACGGACAGCATCACACTGACATCTAGCAGAATAAAGTCTGTGTGCGTCTGTGATTTCTTCAGTAGTATGTATGGAGTTAAATACAGCATTTCATGAAAACATTGTCAGAATAGTTGTATACCGTCTTTTCAAAAAGGCCCATCAGTGAAAATCCATAACATGACAAAAGTTTAATTAAAAGTCCTCAGAAACTGTCTGACGAAAAATATGTAGCAGCATTTTATTTTAAAAAGTCAAATAGAAATCTTACATTTTGGTGGTTGGGGAAAAACAAACTGCAGTTGGGATAAAAAATAGTTAAATACAATCAATAGTTTAGCTTCTGAAGCCTGGCTGGTTCACTTGTCCATTTAGGTAGCCAAGCTACTGGTCCCTAAGCAAAACATGACCATGTTTATACAATGGTAGGACCAAAAACAAGAGCAACACACTATTTCTCTCTCTCTCTCACACGCACACACACACACACACACACACACACACACACACGCACACACACACACCATCAAGCAAAGCCCACTTTTATAGCAGCACAAAGAGCCAAATATGACCCTTGGAATAGTTTTTGGGCAAACGAGGCCACTAAGAGATTAAAAAAAACACAATCACCCTCCACCCCATTCACACACACACACATGCACACCAACACTCTAAATCAAGAAGAGACTCCATAAAACGTCCATTCAATTTGGCCTCTGCATAGAAAATAAAAATGACAACCACAAAATGTAGATGTGATTGGTAATTAATGCAAGTATATGGGTGACCTGGCATTCAAAAATAAAAATCTTCTCTTGAGCCGTGCCATCCCCGGCAACCTTTTGCTTTGTATTTTTATCTAAACCAGAGGGTTAAATAGTTCAGATTCCTGTGGGTATAGGGGCCATCCAAACCATTTGCTCACTGTGCGTCAGTGTTTCCCCAATTGAGTCAAAGTCACCGTGTGCATCCACTACAGGGACATTTAAAAACATTGGGATCCAAGTAATCAGCATGACTTTGAAAGGAGAAAGTTCTATTTTCATCAATGAAAATCCATCGTACATGTGTGCCCTGGTACTGCAGTGGCGTAGCCGTTTCTTCCGCTTACAGCTTTGATTTGAAAATCTACGATTTGCTGTCGTCTTGTCCGTTTCAGTGACTTCACTCATCTGTAAGGTGCCGCTGTGGAGAAGGAGTACGAATCCTGGGTCGGACCTTCAGCACCGTCATGTCCACTCGCTCCGACTCTTCAGTTTTCTCACTGCTCTGGGGAGGAGTCAGGACACCTGAAGGGACGGGGCAGTTGCCATGACGCTCCAACTCCACCTCCTGGTAAGAGAAGGCTTTGTCCTGTACACAGCAGGAAAACACAGAGTAGCCATGTGATCATTAGACGGGCTTATTCAACAGTTTTGGGGAGAAAATTTAAGGGCAAGTTATTTTTACACATGTCAAGGGAATTGTTAACTTTTCTTCCAATAACGCTTGCCATTTCCCCTGGAAATTATGTAGTATGACATCAACAAGTAATCAGCTGAAATGGAGGATGAAAGAATTTCAGAAGTGTTTGGTTGTAGGTTAAATGCTGCTGAAGTTATCCATGTCGGTATATTACCTACATCACATGGCGGTCGGTATGCTCCTATTTTATCATCATCATCATCATCATCTCCGTTTAAGTGTACCCTATATTTAGTGTACCCTATATTTAGAATATTCGTACATATTTTGCTGCTGCCCCCATCCACAGCAGTACATTGCTTTGCTTCCTGCATGCTTCTCCAAAGACCCATCGTCTGCATTACCTACAGCTGATGCCAAGTACTTCATACAACCGATCAACTGCTTTAAGCTCATAAGTTTCAATTCTAAACAGAAAATTGCATTGACTTACAAATAGTTATTTTCATGTTCAACAGATTTGATCATTTTCCTCGCTGCTTTTTAAACATGAAAACTGAAAAACTTGCATCATAATCTTTAACTTACCAGCCATGAAATGTAGGAGGCATGGGTCTGGATGTTGTGCACGTCATCTGAAGGGATTCCTGTGAATGTTTTCATAGATGAGCCACCGACCTCCCTCAGCGCCATGGCAAATGGCACCATCCACCTCACACATTCCTCGACCTCCACCCGTTTCAGAGCTGCAAGGACGGAAGGATGGACAAGGTGAAGCATCAGGGCAATGCAACCAGGAAAACACAGACAGGAAAATACAAACATTAAAAATACTGGTGTGTTTTAAGAAACGTTTTGCCCATGAAACAAGTTTTCATTTAATTGTTTTGTTTTTACCTGAGACATTTTCCACCAGCTCCAGAGAGGAGAAGTGAAACAGGGCTGAAGCAGCAAGGATGCCGTTGGAAAACTCAAGGCAATGCACATCTAGCATACACAGGTCCAACAACTACAAAAAAAAGAAGAAGAAAACATCAGAGAATACCTCAAAATAGGTATAGCACATGTTCTTAATAAGCCACGACCTAATATTTATATGAATACTGGGTGTATCACATTTGTTTGAAAGAATAAAAAATAAAAATGTTTGCTCTTGAAGCTGCTGGTTCAGACAACAGGGAACAACTTTTTAAGTCCCAGCAGCAATCAGCAGATACCAGTATTTCATAAATAAGCTGTATGCCTCAATGTACGCGGCTGGAATTAAACATTACTTTTCCAACTTTGTAAAAGCATTTGTTACAAATTGTAAAAAATAAATAGATAGATATAAATGTCCTGAATTGATTAGGAATTTATTGCCATATTGGCACATCGTACGTGATACAACTATTTGAGTCCGTATCGGTGCCGGATTATTGGCCAATTAAGGCATCAACTCAGATCGATTTCTCGTGTAGCTCGTCAGTGCACGACAAGCGATGGCACATCTGGGACACACCACAACGTCCCATAAAAATATTTGTATTTGTTTTTTGGACAATATGTTCCCATATGCATTTGATTTAGTCCAACGGTAACACAGAGCGCTTTTCCAACTGTAAACATGGCGAAGTGAAAGAGGAATGGCGTTGTCTGAGTTTTTACAGCTGAGCTGCATGGTGCTGTCCAAAGTAAAAACTTCTGAGAACCATTAAATAAAACGAAAAGATTAAAACTGCTCGTTCAGTTAACACTGCTGTGAAGCAAAGTTATCACTATCAAACATTAAAGAAGTTCCGAACTAGGCAACGTCATTTAAAATCAGTTCGCAAAATCAGATATGCAAGAAGAGACTGTGGTGGAAAAAAACAAACATCTAAAAAAAAAAAGCAGGTTCACCAATAAAGACATACAGGTATATGGTGAAAGCAAGAGAAACACAACCCTAACCCTAACCCAACATTTGATGGAAATGTTTGTCATGGTCAACAGAACTGTGCAAAAAGACACACCCAACATACCTCTGCAATTTGTGTGAAGGTGTTCTGGGGGTATCTGGGGACGAGCAGCTCGTCCGTCTCATTCAGGTAGGCCACCTGCATGTAAACGTTGAGCCAGGAGATGGGAGTCTGTGGGCTGAGACTCCACTTCAGCTCCTGGGTTAGAGAGAAAGATCGATTGGTAAAGCCATCAGAGCAATATGAAAATGCAGAGAACACATGCTGTCTACTACACAAGTTGGACTTTTGATAGTAGTACTTCAGAGAAGCAGGAGGATCGTTTCTCTGTCCTCTCCAAATTTGTCACGACCACGTTGTCTTGATAAGTGCAGCTGCAGGCTACCGGGAAGCTACGCTAGGAGTCTAATTTTCCCTTTGTTAGGCACGCAAGTGAATAAATTACTATTTTTAAGTTAGAATCTAAATCGAGACTAACCAGCTGTCTACCATTAGTGATTTAGGTAACTAAGGGCCAATGATGAAAAGATGCTTTCAAACAAAACCGAGGCTGGGTATGTGATAAAAAGTGTTTCATAGATCAGTGAGTGATCAGAGCACATGTTTTACCTTCATAATAATGATTTCCATACTGAGAATTTCATCTTCGGTGCAGGCTTCGTCTGTAACGTAGGCAAACTGGTGGACCTTTGGAGGATACATCTCCTGTGGGTTGGAAAAACAAAAAACACAACAAAAACACAGGAGAGAAGCATTATTACAGACAATCCTATGAATCAATTTATTGCAGGTTGTTGTAGAGGAATGCAACTAAGACTAGTACTTAAAGCAGGCTTGCCCACATCAGACTACTTAATATTAACCCCCGGTTCTTTAGTTGGAAGCCCAAGGATAAACCGGAGAACTCTTCACTTCACAGATATAGTATTTATTCAGGTCACAGGTAAAGTATGGCAGCGCTGGGCTTGGAATGGCAGAGCTCCCGCAGGATCTCAGTCAAAGCAAGCACGATTTACAGGTGCTGGTTACATTTCATCTTCTTGGGCTGGGTCTCCCCCGTATTGAGGTTTCAAATGTAATATGAAACATGTATGGGTGTTGTCCTACAGGCGTGTATCTATTTTTAGCAAACCTACCTGTCAGATCAAAGAGGGCCTTATCAAGTTAATTGTCACACTGTTCTAATGAGCACAACCAGTGATTTATACGAGTTCAGTGAAAAAGTATGAATCTAAAGTGAAAAAATAAAAGCCAATTCTAACATCAACAACCAGGGATTTGGATCTCACCACTTTACATTCTGCACAGCCCCAACCCTTCTTACCTCTACTTTGGCAGCAATGAAGAGACAGGTGATGCCGATGAGCTGCAGCGTTGATTTGAAGACGTTTCTCTGTGTGGCCATGAAGCGATCAAAGTAGTCCTGAGCGAGGTGGTATGACTCCCTGTGAAGTTTGTACACCTCACTCACCTAAAACATGGACAGCAACAGAGTGTTAATACAGCAATCAACTATTAGGCTTTCATATGTGGGTGTACAGAGCCCAATCAATGTCTGTGGAAAAGGGACAGCCGGCGTGGCACGACAACACTAGATGCAGAAGCTGTTGTGTTATGTTGCTATCTAAAATCCTTCCCCCTTTCTGGCCACAGTGGGCAAGGAACAAATCAAATTTACACTATACTCTTTTAAAACAGACCTCAGATCTTAAATCCGTCTGATGAGGTCACACATTACTTCGATGCAGCCCTCATCGCCATTAATCATCGAGATATATAAATTTGACAGGAACCACATTCAAAAGGCTAACGCAGATATTTTATTCAACGTGATAAGGCCAATCAGATCGATCTCTTTCAGAGACCCAATAAGTCATTGCATCTCAATTACCTTCATTACAATGTTCAGAAATCAAAGTGGGTTTTTCCTCAAGGCCCAACAAGATACTGTTGAGTATTATTGAGAGAGTCTGATGGTCCCACTGTCCTATTCACAATACTTAGTATGACATTGAGTGCGGTTAATGCATTTTGATTCTGCCATCTACAGTTGGGATCAACAGAAGACTCTAATTAATCATAAAGTGTAAGTCAGTAGCTGGTATGATACAATCTTTCATTTTACCCCCAAAACACACAGCTGAAATTACAAAAATTAAAGTTGATCTATGTGTATTTAACAATGGTGGTAAAAGAGGAGAGAGATGTTTAACTGGGCACTAAGACATGCGACAGACCTCCATGAGCCAGTCGAGGAGAACGGCCCTCATCTTGGGCTGCAGGTGAGGATGTTTCTCCATCATGTGGACGTCCCGGGTGTAGGTCTTATCCTTCTCCAACATGTTGTTCCATACCACATCCTTACTGGCCCAGCTGATTGCAAAACAGAGATGGACAGAATGGAAACAAATCAAGGATTCAACTCTTGACTGCCCGCTTGCTGTGCAACATGTGAAAGTCTGTAACACTGATAGTATGATTTTCTTGGATAGATACATTAACTATAAGAACAGAAAAGACAGAGGCAACCCTTCTCAAAAACTATTAGTCACAACCACAGAAAAGGGAACACTGTGAAAGAAGACATACTAGTGAAGCCGAGATGACAGGCCCAGGCCTGAGCTTAATGTGTCGCCCATTTACATGTGCTTAGGTAAAAACAGGTGGTTGCATGATATGGAAAGAAAAAAAAAACAAGTACTCACCAGAGCGCAGGAAGGGGGGCGCAACGCACAGGTGTTACAAAGACGTTGTTAAAGTTGTAGTGGGGGAAACCTGCGTTTATCAGGGAAACTGGTTGGTCCTCTTCTTGATCAGGTGTGGGGATCCACCTCTGTGGACTCGTGCAACCAGCATCAGGACTCCAGCCCAGCTTCACAGGAAATATAACACAAGGATAATGTGAGGATGAAGCAACAGTACGGAAACTTGTTGTCATAAGAGCAACTCTTCAATAAGCAAACGGCGAACATTAAAGCCTGATAAGGAACTATAAAAACACATCCTACCCAGAAATCAAGCAGGTGGCGCTAGTTAATGGATCAGTCAATATATACATGAGGAATGAGCAACCAAGCTTATAGTTGTGTTGCTTTTGATCCGATGCAGTCCAAGTGGTGAGACTTGAAGTACAAGTTAAGGCCGGGGTGAGGCGCATGTTTTGTCACCAAGTGTGGAAAAAAATTTGAGCTTACCTCACACTCGCGCTGCTTCTTCTTCGTCATCTCGGCCACCTCCTCATCCAGATCTTGCAAATGCTGAGGATCAGAAGCAGACATTTTGCTTTCAGGGTTATATCAGATACATTTCCACACAGCTGAGAGCGTATGAAAGGTAGACACTCAATCCAGTCCTGGGGGTGTTTTATTTAGTGAGCACCAATAATAATGCATAAGTCACATGAGCTGTATCCATCATTAATATTTCACTGAAGCACAAGACACTTAGTTGCCAGCTATGCTGGATATATGCAACACCAGTTTTATATATTGGTTGTTCAATTATGCCTACATTTAAGGCAACAGCTGAAAAACGGGGTTCAGGCCACTTAAAAGGCTCGTCTACAAGCCTTTCACACTACTTACAATGGCAACATCTGCCTTCCTCTTTCTCGGCCGGACTGCGTTTTCTCTGGGCGCCTCGGGAGCAGCAGACTTCGGTTCTGTCTCTTCCCTGTAACCACACAAACACACAAGCTTACTAGCTGCAAATCTCTACACACAACATCGCAACACGCTCGAAGGAATATTAATGCGGACAAAAAAAAAACAAGGGACTGTAGCAACGAGCTAACTAGCCGGATGGCTAATGCTCCATCAACTCAACTTTTCTTTCTGTCGTCACACACATTGATTGACGCGCTCAAAACGAGCCGTGAATGAAACACAGACCAAACTCACCGTTTTCCTCGCATTATACTCAGTGGGGTGCGTGTGTCTGCCTCGGAGTAAACCTGTGGAAGGAAAATGTTTGTCAAATTTTGCGTTTAGGTGGTTTTAAAAACACACATTGATAGACTCCCAACCCCCACTCTCAACTCCCTCCTTCTGACAAAGCCCAGCTCAGCCTGGCGCGGGGAAATGGATACGGGACGCGATGTTAAAACTCGCCAAAAAGTACCACAGAACACCAGCATATTCACGAAACTCACCCACGACTAGCACGGGACACCAAACTACCTGCTCAGCGTTGTTATTTTGCGATTTTTTAAGTCGAAGAGGATTATTTTCCCCACTAATTTCAGACAGCTGGCTTGCCACATAATGGCCGAACGACAGGCACAGCTGAGACGCCTATATTTCCTCAAGTCACAATTAAACCGAGAACAACAGCCTGCTGAACCAGGCGATACCGAAGCATCCGTGCAAACCTTTAATTCACTATCCAACTCTAGCCGTTTTCTTACATTAGCAGTGAAGAAATCCGCGCAGCTGCCGAAAGCTGCAGCCCGACCTAGCTTAACTAACCCGATGGTATATTAGCTTCTCGTTTCGTCCACTCACCTCAAGATCCTGCCCTTGAAGTTCACTCTCGTCTTCTCCCAAGTGATGAATGAACAGTGTGTAAGTTGGGCGCCAGTTGCTCGGACTTGGGTGCTCTCTGTCCGTGTGTGTGTGTGTGTCCAGGCCGGGCTAGTTCCTCTGAGCTGGCGCCTTGTAGGGAACAGATGACTTGAAGCGTCAACGTCAGAGAGGAGTGGATTTAACTTGGCGCTAAACCTCCGGTTTCACCGCCTCTTTGTCGTCGAGTCTCAGCCCAATTCACCGCCGGTTCTCCTCGTCGTCGTGTGTATGGCACACTTTTAGCAAATCATCGATGTATATTGTGCTATGAAAAGTAAAGATACGTTTATAATTTAGCTAACAAAACGGGGAGGCGTGCCCGCTGCGGTGACAGCTGCGGGGGCGGGGCTTCCGAGGAGGAAGTTCCCGGGCACCGCGTGGCTAGTCTGTCAGATGTAAACAAAGCCGCGATCCTCTGGATTAAGCCTAAAATAAAGCTTAACGCGACCAAATTCTTGTGAAGTGATGGCGCCTTTCTGTTGAGTGGACTCTACACGTTGTTGTTCGTCACTGTCACTCTGGGCGCATCTGTTATTTCACACGGAATCGACGATGTTAGCGCGCTGTTGCTTCTGCCGGGCCGCCCATTACACCCCCCCCCCACCCCCCTCAGCCACGCACCTCCTTTCCATGAACTCACCGCACTCTGTCAGACGTTTTTACCCTACGTGGTGGGATAATGTAAGACAAAGCATCGTTTTCTACACAACTGATTTGGTATAGATTTTGAGATTGTTTACTATTTAAACATTTGCTTGAATAAACAAAACTGACCCTTGGCCAGTCATGTGATCCCCGTGCTTGGTAAGACAGAAAAACACGACTTTTTTATCTTCACTCTGCTACCTGGCTGCTCCACATACGGGATCATGAAGTTTTTGGATCTTTTTGGACGCCTCAAATCCGTGGTTATTGGGATGATCCATGTCAAAGCCTTGCCAGGTAAACTTTCAGGTCACACTGACCTGACACTGTTCAAATGTAGCCTACATTTGGCTGTGATGTGTTCAGTTACTTAATACCACACTGTAAAAACTCTCCATTACACGTGTCCTGTATAAGTGTGTGGAGTAATCTTCATTTGTTAAGTAATTAACTTGTATTTATAACTGTCTTATTCACATAGTTGAGTAAAACGTAGGACGAGATATTCTCAACAGTGGAAATGTTTAATGTTCAAAGTGGAAAAAAATGGAATAACTCAAGAAAAGTGCAAGTAGGGTCTTCTTCAAATGTGTTCTTGAGCACAGTGCTTGTACATAGATACACTGCATCCCTACAGTATTTTGGGAGCTTTTATTTCTGATATTTCACACTGTTTGTGACCCAGTTTCTCGTCCATGTCAGGAACCCCCCTGGGTTGTATGAAAATGTCCCAAATCACAGAAGAAGCATGCAGGGAGGCAGCGATCTACCGTGACGCAGGGATCGTAAGTTATTTCACATTGTGTGGATTGCTTCCACGCTTGAAGTCTTCCAGGGCGAGCCAGTAACCATGTACCTGTAAACAACTCTCTCAGGACGGTGTCATCATTGAGAACATGCACGATATCCCTTACTCGTTCTCCGCGGGCCCCGAGGTGTCAGCCTGCATGACTGCCGTGTGTGCTGCCGTGAGAAGCATCTGTCCATGCCTGCCGCTCGGAGTGCAGATACTGTCCGCTGCTAACCAGCAGGCGCTGGCCGTAGCCCTGGCTTCAGGTTCACTCTTTATCTTCAATTCAGTTGTTTCTGTGTTGTGCATGAAGCAGCGAAGGCTTTAAGAACAGACCAGAGGTCTTCATGCATGTGGCATCATGACCAAAGTCTAAACATATCGTCCTGCTAAACACTGCATTAGCTGATTCCTATACTTCTTATTTAAACTGTGTTTATCAGTGAGCACCATAAAGGTCAGGCAAAGGTCAGCCTCATGTGTGTCAGACTTGGCTGACATGAACTTGCATTTGAAACAGTGGCTGCTACATAGTCAACTGGCGCATCACCATGTGACTGTATGATCACAGGTCTGGATTTCATCCGGGCTGAGGGTTTCGTCTTCTCTCACGTGGCTGATGAGGGGCTCCTGAATGCCTGTGCCGGGGACTTGCTGAGATATCGCAAGCAGATCGGAGCTGAGCATGTGCAGATCTTCACCGACATCAAAAAGAAGCACAGGTGAGATCTCCACCTGTGCAGTGTGATGAATAACTCAAAACCGATGAAAAAAGGACCCAAAAAAAAAAAAAATAAAGCATTTATGACATGTTATATCTCTGAATGCAAGTGTGTTTCACTTGGAACTACTTTTCCTCTGATATTACTGACATAATAAGCAATGTAGATCCAGGCCATTACTGCTAGTGACTTTAATTTAAAATGCTGTAGTTGTAGTTCTAGTTGTAGCCTTCTATATATATATTCATTGTCTGCACTTGTCAGTACTGGAGTACATTCCCCTTGTTTTACGTTTCCTCTGAAGCCGGTGCATGTTTGTGTGTGTACACCGCATGTATGTTCTCACCAGCTCCCACGCCCTGACATCAGACGTGAGCATCGAAGAGACGGCGCGTGCCGCAGAGTTCTTCCTCTCAGACGGACTCATCGTCACAGGAGCGTCCACGGGACTGCAGGCGGACCCGCGGGAGCTCAGAGGTAGCGCCACCACAACCCCACCCTTCATACAACCAGGAGCAACATGACACTTTGACATTCTTTATTAAACAGGGCTGCAACACAAGCAATTTTCAACATGTATTGGATTGATCTGGAATTCGATATGAATCATTTAGTCTATATAACTTTAAAACCTAGAAGTACTGGATGAACAATGACGTTACACCAAGAGAAGCAAGTAACTCCCCAGATTTGAGAAGTGCCAGTCTTATATACTAATGTCACTGCTCCATCTGTCCAGCAGAGGGCACCCTCACATGTATTGACACATTATCTTCTTAGGATCATCCTAAATCTGTATGTTTCCTGGAGAGTGGCCAATACCAGAGCGGGTGTGCCAGTTTCAGCAGGCAGCTGCTTTCAATGAAGCCCTGAAGCAACTGTACACATAGCAACCCAACGGCACACAGAGACACAGTTTGCCTGTGAACACGGTGCAGCGTTACATCGGCCACACACACACACACCTCTTTCTCAGAAGTGAACGTTGGACTTCTGTGCACCAGACTGTTGCTCCATATTTACTAGATGTGTTCGGTTTGCTGGCAAGTTTGTTATCAACTTTATGAAGTGTGAAATATGTCAGTATATTTACAGCTGTAGTTACTTTGGAGATCAAGATTTGTATTTGAATTTTAACATGATTCAAAAACATTTTTACTTTTGATACATAAAGAGCAATTTCTGAAACGTAAGGAAGATTTTCACTGCAGGATTTGAGGTAAAGAAGTATCTGTTGTATTGTTACTTACACACATTTCAGAGAAAGTAGTTGTTACCTGACTACAATTATTTGACAGCTATTATTATTAAATACTTTGCAAAATCAGATCTTACATGCAACACATACACTCAGCTTAAAACACATGATGCTGTATATAAAATAGTTACAATAATATCCACTTCCACCAGATAAATGAAAATGTTACTTGTATGTTATAAAATGTAAAAATGAGCCAATAATAGTATAATGTCCCCTTTCACAGTGTCATGATACCTGCACTTTTAATACTTGACTGCAGTTGGCTGTTTCTACTTTTGTACTTTTACTTTATGTTTGACTAAACATATTTTATCATGGTGGTGGTCGACCAGAATTGAAGTCCTTCTTCCATCAGGGGTGTCGGAGGGATGAAAGGCACCCAGGTTTGCATCCGTGGCATGTCAATGGGTCTGAGACCTGGACTGTGTCTGTCTCATAGCAACACCAGGACTGCTATTTTAAACTGGAACTCGAACACGACATACAAGACCCAAAACACTTTGAGCTAAACAGGCTCAGTCTAGGGTTCATACATGCAACGCGAGTGCATGTGTCAACACGCACTTGGACAAACACACACACACACACACTTCCCCTCATCTCTTTCTCTTTGCCTCACACACACACATGCACTCTCTATCTCGGTAACACAAACATGCAGACTTGGACAGAATGATACCGGAGCTCACATGCCGGTGTGGAGGTTCAGCCTCTATTCCTGTGCCCAAAGTTCACTGAGTGTATCTCAGCCTCTGTTTTGGGGATTGACATAAAGGGACAGTGTGTAGGATTCGGTGGCATCTAGAACTCTGGTTGCAGATTGCAACCAAATGACTCCGCTCACTCTTGCCTTTTCAAGACTGCGGCATCCTGAGCCAACGAGTGCAAAACCGCCTTGCCATTATACGACTTTAAAGAGCAGTGGACCGCGCTACGAAAGATTTCCAGTCCACGGTTCACCTGCTAATAAATCCTCTGTAATCCTACACTGGTCCTTTAAATTCCCCCATAGTAAAAGTGACAATTTAAGTTCCTTCTGTACAATCTTCCAGGAAGAAGGGGCAGCATTTTCCAAAACAACTAATGCCAAACTGTGTCATCATACAGAGATGGCCACCTAGCAGCAGCATAGAGCCAGTAATAAAACCTATGGCACACTGGTATAGTATCCATCATTATTAGAGCAGATTAATGTAATCCAATAAAGTCAAATCAAATGTTTCCTGGATGAAGGAACAGGATTTGTTTTGTTTTTTAAAAAAAGACTGAACAAAAGTTTCAGCATGCATTGAACCAAGGATTTCAGGTCCTGATCAGTTATAATACCATTTCAAAGGCTATTAGATGTTAACTTTTTGCCATTTGAAAATAAATCAGTACAGTATTATAGCTAGACATACATAATGTCTGCATCAACATAATCATAAATCCCAGATGCAGTTGAGCCAATTTTCTGATGATGCATCCATGTACATGTGCTGGTGAGGAGAAGGAAATTAAGTTTTATTATCATTACTTGCTTTTTTTCTTTTCTCAAGGATTTATATAACAATGAGTATTTTTCTTTGCTTTCACAGAGGTTTCCCAGTCGGTGAAAATCCCAGTTCTGATCGGTTCTGGAGTGACCTATGACAATATTGAACGCTACCTCGATGCGAATGGATTGATCATTGGTTCTCATTTCAAGGAGGGTGGCCACTGGGCCAACGCAGTCCACCCGGAGCACGTGAAGAGGTTCATGGGAAAAATACGTGACCTTCGAAAATTACCACAGTGATTTCAACACGTGTACAAGTACTGCTTGCACTGCAACATAAAACACGTACAGCCTTAAGAAAACAATTTTTTATTTTTTTTGTACATTTTTATAAATACACGCAAATAGAAAAAAAACATAATGTTGAAATGTATTTACACTCCTCTAAAATCAACAGTTTTGTTTAACATGAAAAAAGTGAATACATACCAGCTGAAAATACAAAATGTTTGTCTCAAAACACCCATCCATCCATTATCCACCCCCGCTCACCCTGAGAAGGGAGGCGGGGTGAGGCGGGGGGTCTGGAGCCCACCACAGGGCTGGCACATAGAAACAGACAACCATTCACACCTGCAGGCAATTTAGACTCATCAATCAAAACAAAACAGTGTTTTTTGTAATCATTCCATAAGCAGACTCGAACAAAAAGGAGCATTTCTGTTCGGAAACTCACAGATGTTTTCGTACAAAATGGATACTGTACAGCTCCCTGTGCTACAAAGTTCCTTTTTTGTACATTTGTCACAAGAACGTCTAAAGCTAAGGCACATTATATAATACATACAGAATACAACCGAGGAATAACCAGTCCAAACTCATCACCATTAATACATTCGTTTTGAGCAAAGTCTTCTACGTGTTTGACGTTTTCAAATTTGAAGCAGTGACACAATAACATATCTAGCCCTACTTTTATCAATCTTAACCACTCAACTCTCATAATGTATTTGAAAGTAACTGTATTATTAATGCTTTCTGCCCTGAGGGACTGACCACTATGTCAGGAGATCAAGGTTCAATGTTCTCAGTGATTTCAGACGTAAGGGGTGCAGTGCACGGTTTTTATATTCAAATCAAAATAAAAAAAAACTGTGGGTGCCTTGTTGGATATACACAATTAACTATATGAGGTGAAACAATGGTGACACAACCTGAGTGACTCAGAGTCAAGGCATTGTGCTGCACATCTGGGCTGTGGTGGAGGCAACCCGGAACGCACCCTCTCACAAGCAGGTCCAGCGCTCCTGTTCAGCAGTTGTAGACGCGCTGGCAGGGCTGCTTGAAGTGGCCGTAGCGTTTCTCTGCTGGGGTGAAGCGCATCTTAGCCAGGTTCTGCCTGTGGAGGGCGCTGCGGCTCAGGTTCTTCCGCTCCGCCTGAGTTCTGGCCCTCTGGACCGCCAGGAGCTGGATGTTGCAGGGCAGCGGCATCCCCCAGGCAGCCAGACGCCACGATATGTGCCGTCTCACTGCCACAGGTCTGGATGGACACAGGGGAAGTGTGATGGTCAGTGCTGATGAAATATTAGGTGAATACACCAGACGGATGTTGGTAAATGATGCAAGTGACTGCTAGATTTGCTTCATTCAGAAGGAACAACAATGGAAATCTATTGAGAGGCAGGCAGACTTTGGAATCCGAAAAAGTGAATATCCGACCAAACGATAGCTTTTCTCCCACATGGGTGAGAAATCCTAAAAGTGCTATGAATACTAAGACAGCTGTGAGATTGCAGGTGAACATAAATTTCCTTGCCACGTGCCACTCTGACACATCTCATCACGGTGGAAGAAAGCACTTGAGAGGAAGGTGCAGATGGTGAGAGAGAGTGGCTGGCACTGATGCTAGTGGCTTGCTTGGAGCAGCAATAGACTGGGACTGTGCATAATGAGTGCTTTTACTTTTTATACCTAAAGTATGTTTTACCCAGAGGTGCGGTGACTTCAAGGTGTTAGTGGAGACTAACCTGGAGGTATCATCTTCGTCTTCATCAGAGCCTAGCTCCTCCTCCGCTCCACTCATCCCGCATCTCATCTGGTAGACAGACATGCTGGGGTGCTCGATCAGCAGGTTCTCCAGAGGATCCACCTCAGAGGCTGACAGCGGCCCGCTCTCTGCACAAACAACATCCAAGTTCAAACGGCTCTGTTCCCATCCCATGACAAGCAACGGACATTTTTAATAATACAGAAAATACAGTATTGGTGCACCTGGGGGGGTTCTCACCTGGGAGATTAACAATGACCCATTCTCCCTCATCAAACTCCATCAGCTCCTTGAAGGTGTCATCTGCCTCCTCAAAGTCATCATCAGCGTTCCAAAGCAAATGAGAAAGAATCTTTCCGATCATCGTTGTGTCTCTTTTCTAATCTGTAAAAACAACAGCAAGAGCAGGTTAGCGGGTGAAATGCAGCAAAGACAACATCAAATCAATCCATATTTTAAATGTGAAAGTGAGCATCGAGTTGCTCAGTGACCTCTTCCACCTGCTGGTGTCGTTGCCAAATGATCAGTGGGAGTGGCTCCCCCTTGTGGCAGCCCCAATTAACACCCTGGCGACCTTTCTTCCATATCTACGCGTCTATTGCTTCAGCGCAGAAACCTGAGCAGGCTGAGTTGTTACGTCACTACAAAGTCAGGGGGGGGCGTGCAGCTTTATAAAAGAGCCTGACATTACACTGACGGCTGCCACATTATATGAACTGGGACACTGATTTGGATTCCGCCAGTGAGGAAGGGAAGTGACTTTTATTTGTGACCTCAGGCTGCAGTTGACTGACCCTGGTCTCAGCTGATCCTGTTCCCCTAATCCTAGCACGATGTGTCCCTGGTTCAGGTTCCCATCATGCCATTATTGGGCAAAGATATTTCGCCTCTTGGTTTAATACTATTTATTACTAATGCCATGCAGCGTATCACTGTCTGGAGTAATTATGGGGAATCTTACTGTCACAATAAGTAGTCAAAGTAGTGACCATAACTCCGCGATATCATCCTATTGATCCAATATAGTATGTGAATGTTTACTTGTCACATCCGCTGATCGTAAATGAACTCCCGGACAGACAACAGTGGACCTCTGTCTCCTTATCCGTTTAAAGTATCCTCGGGCACATCAAATATGTGTCATGGCAGTCACATGATCTACCCAATGTATATCACAAGTATTAGTACGTGGCCGCTGTCGTGGTTGAAGAAAAACATCGAGAGGTGTTTTTCTTCCTTCCTGCCTGCTTGTCAGCGTTTGCCCGACATCTCCTGTCACCAGAGCTCCCAGTAAACACAGACGTAATCCCCCAGCAGCACCGTTATAACCTGATAATCACAGAGTCAAACAGCCGACTGCCTGCTCTGTTACTTGTCATCGCAGCTGCGAAAATTAAGGGATATTTTGAAGTGGAAAACTTCAACTCTCACATGAACGTTACAAACTGAAAACTGAGGACTGTACTGCACTACGAGAACAATAGAAACAATACATCCTAGGCTCGTACCGGGCCAGTTTAGCTCAGAGAAGCTTCGAAACGAACATGTTTGACTCACCCGATCGCAGAGAAGTGTGTTTGTGCTCGGGTGTGGCCGTCGCTCACGAAGGACACCGCTACGTTGCTGCTCTTCAGAGATTGTTTTGATCGTGAAAGTTGTTTATCGGCGAGAGTCCCCCCCTGTGTCCTGAAACGTCATCAAGTCCCGCCCAACAAGGCGGGGCGCGCTAGCGTCGGTCTCTGCGTCACACACCGACGACCCAACGGCGCTTCTCCTCTGCATCGTGGATGTGCGATGATGGGACATTTGAAACGCAGGACGGAAGTGTTGTGTTTCCATATGTATCCACTTCTGTGTGGACGCAGTGTTCTCAACAGTAACTGAGGATACAAACAACGTGATGATGTTCCTACCGTGTCTCAAAGCCTCCGTTCATTGGGATAAAACATGTTATAGTTATCCCCATAACCACGAAAACATGTCAATATGTTTTACTGGAAACAAAAATACAAAGAGCGAAAGTCTAGGTCAATTAAAGAAGTATTTTATACGTATTCATAAACGTCAGTGAGCGACTGGACTACGGACAAAATAACGACACAACTAGCTAACTGAGAGTATAAGTAAGAAGAAGAACAACAACATGATTCACCTCCTACACCCAAAAACAACCACTGTTTACTTAGTGCGCATGCTCAAAACGGGGCGAACATTATTCTGTAGCGGACGCTCGGAAGTAGTCTAGTTAGATACGACTACAATAGACTGGCGTTCGTCTTTTGTCGGGAACAAGCATCTTGTCTCGACTGTCTGTTTTACACTCTTTGTTACGTTTTTGGAAAGCAGGAAATAGGGAGACGGCCAATCAGAGGGCTCAAAGAGTCCACGGACAGGAAAGATCTTTGTCAGCAGAGCAAAAGTTGGAACCGCCGAATGCGGCCGAGCAAAAAGGAGCACGGGACAGAAGGTAACTTTAATTCAATAAGACGATTGGAATGGACAAAGCTGACGAGAGCTGTCTTCTATCTGTCGTGTCGGCTTGAATAGAGACGAAGAAATACCGATAGTTGCTAGTCGTTTCGATCGGTATTGGAGTAGAAAGGAAACGTGGTGTGTTTTGCTTCGTAATCAACCCGTTGTTGTTTTAACACACAGTCTCCGTCGCCACTCTGTAATATCTGAAAATAACTATCCCCACCAACTTTTTATTAGGTCAGTTTATATATATACTATGTATATATACTATGTATATTTGTATTTTATTTTGCATTAATAAATAATGGTGGATGTTGCCAAGCATTAATAACGGGTACAATTTGACTCAAGATATTGTACAAATTGACAGCAGCCACATTGTGTTGTTAAACACACTGTTAAAGCATTACATTACCATTTTAATAAAAATCGATTTATGTTCAGACACAGCCTGTTTATGATTATGATTATATTTATATTATTAATGTGTTCTGTGGTGCTTTTTAGGCTATGCTGAAGTTACAGGTGAAAGTGAAAGCACGTTTATTCTGACAGTCATGTTTAGGTGATTACATCCCAGTTTCCTTTCATAAGGCTGGTTTCTGTGGATCACTGGAGGGTTCTCTGTGATCACTTGAAGATAATACCAGTAAGGATACATAAACTGGGAAACCTGCCCCATGGTCACTAGATCACAATGTGATTTGGCAATTTGTTAAATTGGAAATGTCTTCTTGAAGTGACCACCACTAAGAGCCATATCAAGTGGTGGGTCACCTCATTGTGTGATCCTGTATTCTATTGTGATTTTCTATTCCAGACAAATGTGCATTTGACTATTTTGTTTGAGAGACTAGATTAGGTTTTGTAGATGTTGCATCCAAACTCTGTCTAATTTGTGTAATCAGTACAAATAGAATACCAATAATTCAATGCAATTCAAAATGTTCTCTTCCTCTGGTCTGAACCGAGGCTTGAAGACGAGTCTTCCTCATTGTTATTTTTAACTAAGACACAACAGTAGAGTTGACCGTCCTCTTTACTATCATGCCAGTGACTCGACGCAGGGATGGCTCCACGAATGGATGATGTCATGCGACTGTGCTGTGAAATATCAGCTCATGATCAGATCAAGGTGGCGGTGAAAAACTCTACCACAGGAGCGTTGGTGGCTGGAGGAACTGCCTTTGTAGGCGGGCTGCTTGGTGGACCTCCAGGGATTGCTGTTGGTAAGAATAAAAACCATCAATTCTTTTTCTGGCCCCTGTATTTGTGAAGGAGACAGTAGGTAGCCCACTCTGATGGGGCTTTGAGATTGTAAGATTTGTACAATACACAACTCTGAGGAGGCTCAGATGAGACCTTTTTTTGGAGATTTGACTAATCCAGTTTTGGACAATGGACATCTATGGCACAGAGTAAGGCGACGTGTCAGACTTTGAGTATTTGTTCGTAGGATCAATTAATTGTTGGTTGTTTTTGGGGTTTGTTAGCAATAAAAAATGCCAATATCAAACATCCCCTCATCACTTGATTTTTCTGTCGTCTTTGATGCAGGTTTACATCATACTAGCATTTACGTCATACTAGCACACGCTTACATGTGGTTTAGACTGAACCTGTAACTGAGTTTTACCCAGCCTCTCTGTGTCTACCAGGTGGAGCAGTAGGCGGTCTGTTGGGCAGCTGGCTGACCAGCGGTCAGTTCAGGCCTCTGCCTCAGATCCTGATGGACTTGCCTCCCGCACAGCGCCAGAAGCTCTATGATCATGTTGCATCCGTCTTAAGCAACCTGGACTGGATGGACGCGGCGCAGCTCATTGCCCTTGTGATGGGCAACGCCACTCTCCAGCAGCAGGTCACTGCTGCGCTGCTCAGCTACGTCACGAAGGAACTGCAAGCAGAGGTACGCTATCAAGACTGAGTTCTGTTTACACATGGAGCTTTCAGGACCATCAGGTCTGTCGAGCACAACCAGAGTCCTTGACTTTAATTGGAAAACCTGTGAATCGTGGATGTTTGACTTTCATGACGATGCCAAATGGAGCAGCCTTTCCTGTCCTCAGGGTGTCTCGCTTAACAGTGGGGGTGGTGGAATTTAACTAAATGTATTTACTTGAGTACTGCACTAAGGTACAATTTTTAGATACTTGTACTTTAAAGTATTTGGATTTTATACTACTTCATACTTCTACGTCACTTTCAATTCAGAGGCACATTACAGGTATTTGGCAAGTTCAGGTTATTCATTAAAAACTTGAAATCAAATATCAAATTATACATAACATACTTATTACATTGTGCAATAAGCTACAGAGCGCTCTCTTTATATATATATATATATATATATATATATATATATATATATATATATATATATATATATATATATAATATGCATTTAAATTTAATCCACCAGCTGCAACATTAGTTATGCTTACACATTGTTTCACTAATTATAACTGAAAATTCTCGTTACTTTGCTTTGACCATCACTGCCTAACGACAAATAAATCACTGAATGGAAAGCTTTCTGTGTGTACATGTGAATAGAATGGATAGTGACATTGGCACAAATAATGTTTTGTATGAGAGAAACAGGACTTTGATTTTGTAAGATATTGAGCCTGGAGTCATTGATTCTGGAATAGAATGTGATCTCTTTATTCCCACACTCTGTATCAGGGTGTTTTCTATTATACCTCTGCTTTGGAATTTCAAATTAAAAAAAACTTTGAAGCTATTGTGCATTTGACTGATTATTTGCAAATGTTAAAGTTCTCAGGATTGTAAAGGCAAAACATAGGAACTATAGATATCACCTTCTCTCCAAAATGTTCTAGAAGGTTTTGGGCAACCAATTTACAGCTGCACCGGAGAGGCACGATATCTATGATAAGATCCAGTCAGGGTTTTGGAAACAGCACTTTACTGAAACCCCTTTCTGAGGGTTTCTAAACAATATCCTAATTTCTCCCGTGCTGATGCAACTCCTGTGTGTTAAACCATCATACCCCGACGAAGACAGCATTAGACTGTTTTTTCAATTCATCTCACACACTTAACATCTATGTTGTACTTTGTCTCTTCACTGTCTGGTGGTGTCCCACAGGGCTTAATCCTGGGATCCAGATCATAATCATATTTATCATTGCATATCATTCATATGCAAATGATATTCAATTCATCAAATACAAAAGTTCTGGTTCCTTCCCAGGATCATGCAAAAGTATTGGGCTGTATAACCTAGGGCTAATATTTGGTAAATCCTCATCATTTGACACCTATGGAAAGCAGCTGACTGGATCATGTTTTTTCCAAACTTCTAAAATGTTAATAAATTGAGACCTGTACTATCACTAGCAGAACTAGAGATGCTTAAACGTGTCTTCATCTCTTCTCGTATTGTCTACTGTTACATACTCAGTATGTCTGCTCTTCGGTTTGAAATCCAGAAATCTGCTACTATATACACATATATATATTAAAAAAAAACAATGTTTCCAATTTTTTTTACAAAGGCCAATTTTTTTTATTCATAAAAACAACTTTTGGATGTTGAAATGATATAACAATTTAAATACAAGATATCCAGCCGTCAAACACAAAGACCAATCACTTGTTAGAAGGCACAAAAACATCAGCATTGTGACAAGTAACTGATATTTAGCACGGAGTGTATGCAGGATGTAGTACCAAGGACCCAAAGTAGATCTTCATGTCATGGTTCAGGCCAAAATGTAGTATAATTTAGCATAAACTTGTACTGCACTTGAGTCCAGAGAATTATTTGGAGCTTGAAGTGAAGATGAATGATACAAGATTTTACTCCAATTAGGTTCAACTGTGGTTTGTATGTTGCTGGCTTCGTTTGAACTCTGGTGTAAAGCTGTGGTCCAGCTGAGCATTCATGTCTGTGTTCTCTCTAACATCAGAATGCACCAAACAGAATGTGAGTAATACTGGACAAAAATAAGAAAACAAAAACCCAGGTTATACAACATAATTGCTTAAAACATGCATTTACATATCAACTTATAAAAATATGTTGGGTAACAGAAGCTTAGTTACACATATGGCAAATTCTGAGCAACATTAGCATTTAATTGAAGTCATGTTTCCAGCAACCTACCTAATAAAAGTCCAATATTTTATTGGTTTGTCCCTCCGAGCAACACCTGACATTAAACAGTCATTTCATGGTATTCAAAACAGGCTAGAAAGTTCGTCAGTGCTTAGTATCAAGTGGTCATTTACAGCTATATTTCATTGGGTTTATTGTTAAAATACATGAAATTTCCCCCCAGAACATTGAAAAAAATGCACTGTTGCAGATCAAAAGTAGCTTTCTAGAAAATAAGCTGCTGAACAACAGAAGGCACAGCGTGACACTGGGACAGCTGGTCTTCTTGAACACTCCTGCGCCTGACAAAAGTATATTGATCATCTCAAGACCTCTAAAGCGACCAAGTCCACAGGTTTTTGTAGGAGTATCATACAAGACATACACAGATACATGGTTATGGACCCATCGCCCATGGTAAAATATGGTAACATCACAGTAAAGCGTCTCAGGTCCAGATTAAGGTACCTTTATTCATGATTCAGCCAAACCCTTTCACACAATCAAAAGATTTATTCTGACATTCTTCTCACCAATTTTCATCAATATTTCTGAACGAAAGCTTTAAGATTAAGATTGCTCTCATATGTCTGTTAAATATGACGGTTAGCTTATCTTATTTTTTAGCCTTGCTCAATCCAATGGTAAAAAAAGTCCCCCTGGCATGTCATGTCTTGCAGATATAAAAACTGTAGTGTAAAAGTGAAACGTTGCCGTTTTACGGGAGTGAGGAGTATTTCTATTTGCCAGGTCCAATGCCGCAAAACGGAGCCTTTGGACACCGTTTAGAGGAAGATATTTTCACCTTCAGATAGAGCCAGTCTCTATGCTGAGCATCAAATAAGCCTTCAGGGATTATGATAAAAGTAAAACACACCTTACATTATTGAAATGTAGAAACCATTACCGGCTTGGCAGTGTTCTGTGAATACATGCATTTGGTGGCTGGTTCTGTTGTTGACAGAGTTACAAAGTCAATATTCTGGCCTTACATAGCCAGTATTATCTCCACCTATGTGTCAGCACAGGAGAATGGTCTGGCTGCACTCCTCAGCCTTCTGCTGCTGGAGGAAAAACACTTCTTTAAACCAATCACAGTAGTCTTTGGCAGCACTAAGCACAGAATTACAGTGGTGGTGCCATTACAAAATAGATTGTAAGGGTAGTGGAAAAGGGGGGGAATAAGAAGAGACATTAGCCAATGTCTTAAACCCACAGTCTTAATCCAATAAATCAGACTATTCTCTGGTAACAGAATCTGACAATGAACGTCATTGCTATTAGAAGTTGATATTCAGATGCCATCTATTTGTTTTTTTGCTATTTTAATAGAGTGCCTGAATTCTATGTGTAAACGTTTTGCACGGTACAATGTTGCTCAAAAATTCCCACCACGGAATAAAAATTGTAGCATCCAAAATCTATTATTCGCTAAAAATACCACAAAATACCACAATGCAAAGCTTTGATTTTCCTCCTGAGATAATAAAAAACGTGTGTAATTGGTGTAATAAGTAAGAATTCTGAAAGTGAAGTAAAGATGTGACATCTAAATCTAAATAGAAATAAATCTGGTGATTGATTTTTTTCCTTCATCTTTTTCATCTGTGAAAAAAAAGTTGGGGGGTGTTTGTTGTTGTACTACTCATTTCGGCCACAAGAGGCTAGAGTGCACCACTACGGCATTTTTTTTATCCAGGTGAGTTTTAATTTCTCCATGCATTCTATACACAAGGTACATATATAGTGTGTGAAATCTCCTATTTACTACTTAGGGTAGTAGAGGTGAGAAAACGGCCACACTTAAAGGACCCTGGAGTGTTGAGTCGGCTGTATCCGTTCACCCGGATCACTTGCTGCTAAAACCAGGCAACGTATACAAATTAAAACGACCGATTGCATCGCTCGCTACTCTCTTTCTAACCTGTCATATCAAATTTTTACATTCCCCAGTCATCAGCTGACCACAACAAGTGGCTGCTAAAGAAACAGCAAAGGACTCGCTACTGTGGATCACTCAGTACCTTGTCACGTTGTTGTGTAACCAGCTGCTGATACTGAAGGAGCAGCTTAGACTTCTTAGCCTATCCTACGATGCTACCTGAAGATAAATATTCTTCCTCAAACGTCAAGCCTAATGATTAATGTTCCAGAAATTAAACCAGATAGAAATGCAATGTTTCAATTCCTTAATTAAAATTTAAAAGGATCAAAGAGCAGACCCACAGTATTAGCTTAAGTTTGAATGTATGTATTTGTAGTTGGAGTTTAGGTCGAGTTTAGCACTTCTATTGGGTAGTGGTGCAACTCATCCTATTGTGGCATAAATGAGGATTAAAAACAAATGTTAATCCAATTGTTTTTACCCGTTTCATAGATGAAAAAAAAAAAGATACAGTGGAGAAAAAACATTTAGACCAGTCTTAGAAAATGGAGTATTCTCTCTTGCCTCCCAGGGCTTCCATAGCTCTACTCATGTGATCTTGTGAACCATCAAGTGCAACATAGGTGAGAAGTTGAGGAAAGCTACCAGTTGCTTGAAACACTACAAGAATAAATGTGTCATAAAAATGATTCATTGTCGAGATCATTGGTACCGAGATGTTCAAGTAACTCAATCTCATTTACGCTTCCTCACAAACCTCTCAAAACGTTTGAATAAGAAAAGCAATACCCAAGCAAAAAACCCACTTCTTCCAAACGGTTCTGAACTCTGGAGCTGCAAAACGCTCCAGAGAAGCATTCAGAGCCCTTTGCACGGTCCGGAACATCTCGGCTAAGGTGCTCAGTGTGAGTACACATGGCAGGTTTAAAGCAGTGATATATTAGTAAAGCTATGTGCGAAAAATACATTTCACTTCATTTACATGTGGAGTAAGTAAAAAAAAAAAAAAGAATTTACACTGTACAATACATCAATTGTATGTAAAGAGAAAAGTAAAGGTGTAGAAATGCTGGTGCTGCGTTGAGTCTAAAACTGGTCAGAGAGCAGATCACACAGTCTCTGAGACACAGACTCCCTGCTGGTCCGGAGGGTGAGACGGTACATCTGAACAGGAGACATGCACACAGTTACACAGGCTGCATGAAGATTCAACACAGGACAAGTCTGAGTCTGTGAATGTGTCTTTACCTGGGCTTGTGTGTTGGGCTCCAGTCTGAGGAGGCAGCCCACCTGAGTGCTCTTAGTGTGAATGACTCCGGCTCCAACAAAGTTTGCAGGATTGGGATCTACCCCATCCAGCAGAGCTACACCAAAACCTAAGATCTACGAAATACGTTACAGAAGAGAAAGAACAGTGATCATATGGACACAAAACACAGACTGATGTGGGGAGAACTCCATGCACAATAATCATATCAATGCCTCGACACTAGTTTACAACACCAATATTGTGTCATTTTGTGTTTTTCCTATTATCGTATTTACTGCACAATATAAAGAATTGTGATTTTACTTCTCATCCACGTCTGCTGCTTGACAGTTCATGCTTGAAACAGCCTTTGACTAAATCTCCACTCACTTGTTCGGTTTCTTTTAAGCCAACATGGGTGTGAAACCCTAAACATGCTAAAACAGATTAAAACGATACCATCTGTGACTTCCTATTCAGTTTAAAAACTACTGTAGTTCAGAGGAAAATGAACACAAAAAAAAAAAAACTTCACCATTTTTCAGAAAAGCTGCTATAAATTCATCAAATCATTCATGCACATTACCTTTATGAATGAATGTCAAGTGCAGCGCACACTAGAACATGTCTACATGAGTTATGTACAGGTCAGCTAAGTTCCTGTTAAAGAAGGGATTCTTTACCTTGGCATTGGTAACATCTCTGTCCATTGGGTGTCTGGCTTTGAAGATGTTCTGAACCTCTTGCTGAGGACTGACAACAGGAGAGAAGGTTAATCCCATATCGCTGGGAGGACAGGAACAAGGACATGTTACCATAGAAACATAGCCACCACGACAATGACAACAGAAATGACCTGTTCCTCATTCTGTTCATATTTTGTAAACATGTACTGTACACATAACATTGAAAGCACGAGCCTCTCGTTCATGAGCGGATGCATGCTTCCTTCACCACCTTGGTACGGCTGGCCAGCGTAGTTTGATAGAAAGAAAATACCTTTCTACATGAAAGTGCTCACAACAAGGTCTGTGGATTATCTTGGGTATCCAGACATGATTTCTAGAAGGGGACGTTGCTACTGAGTTTTTCAAATGTTTTCTTTTGCCACTCTGACGAGACAGTGGTGCATTGATAACGTAGTGTCTTACACTCCAAGCTGCTTCCAGCGCTGGAAGAAATCTTGGGATGTCATCTCTGTGGGCTGGAAAAACTTGTTCAACATCACAGGGAGTTTCACGGCAATGTTCTGAAGAGTCCCACCGTACCTGTTCACCCACATAGAGTCAGAAATGAGCACATAGAACAAACTGAATACATGGAACATAAAGGATGCATCCAGATACGGACCTGAACTGGGTGTTGAGCACCGGTGCATCTGTGAAATCTGACACACACTCGATGTTGAGGATCTGCTGGAGCTGGGCGCCACCTTCTACTGTGGGGTCTACTGGTTTAGTGTGGATATTCAACTGTGAAGGTAATGGTTAAGGACTCTACAGATACCTAAACCACACTAACATACACCTCAGCCAGTGGCTGCAGTACACTTCCTCGTTTGAAAGTATTGACAAGGGTGTTAAAATTCTGTCGTTTTCATTGTGATTTTTTTATCCAACATAGCCTTGTGGCTCGGTCCGATCCACTAGGGTTGAACCGTCACTTTAACAAATCAAAGCTTCTTTAAATGTTTTTAAATGAAGCTATTTGTGTCCTTTGTATGTGTGTAGCAGCAAGTGGGAGAGCTTGTTGTTTTGAAAATGTTGAACGCCAACAAATAGAGATCGAAGGAGTTATTTCATTTGATTAAACTATATTGTGGAAATGACTACTTCCATCTTTTTTCACTACATTTTAGATTTTTGGACTGAGGACTGAGATAGCGGCACTCACAGACCACACTGCACTCTATAAGCCTGTTGATCAGACGGTCAGTTCTGTGGTGTCGATGGCCTAATTGATTCAGTTAAGTGTTTAGTAAAGTGCCGTTCCTCCTGTGTAACAAGAAGTGGCCACGCAGTGGAAAGGATATGAGTCTTGAGCGTGTCACTAGTGGTCACGGATGAGGAGAAGTTGAGGAACTGGGTGGATGTCTTGTTGCCGTAGAACACATACATGCGACCTGTGGGACGACAGTAGGTTCATTCTTTAGGTAATCACATTACGTAATCACAGTTACTAATCCCAGCCTGTCAGAAGTATCCATTAAATATATCTTTAAAACTGATTAGGTCTGATGAGATTTCCCCAAAGTAAAAGATGCAGAACAGAGACTAATACTATTAGAGAGCTGCTTACCCAGGTTCTGCCTGTACTCAGACTTCAGTCCAATCTGCAACAGCTGGTTCTCATAGATAACACCGTTGTTCTTACAAACAAACCTGGAATTTACAAGTAAACAATTATGTACTTACAATGAACAGTGATTAAAAGTCACGATAACTGCCTCTGCAGTTTAAAAAAAAAAAAATCTGTTTCTTGTATCTTCCAACTCTCCCTGTAATATTCATATAAATGATTGTTTATTACTCAACAGTATGTGTAACCACACGTTCTGCTAATTTCATCAACCAAGCTCACAGTACAGACCCACCTGGAGAAGTTTTCCTCTGACACATCTATGGATGCAGGAGTGGAGATGTCGGACAAAACATCAACTAGCAGACTGGCTCCTGCTGAAGGGCTGGTGTTAAGATTCAGCAGGTCTGTGAAGGGGTGACTTGAACCCTGGGAGAGAAACATCGAGAAAACATCAACTTTAATCTCTAAGATAGGAATTGTAATGACACTACAGCTATCGCGTCTGTGGGCTTTTCACATGCTGTTTTTTTGACAGAGCGATGGCATTGTTATCAAAATGTTAGGCCTGCAAAAAAACACAACCATAACCTCTTCAGTGCTGCTTTATGTGAAAAAGCAGAGAAAGGCAAGAGAACAGTGACGACCAGGCAGGCTTCTGATATAATGCAAGACAATTATAATGATAATAAAAGAAGAGAAAAAGGAGCCGACCGCCACTCCAGTGGTAATGAATAATTAATTAATTCATGATACTGTGTGTTGTTTCTAGCTATCAATATACCATGGTCCCAGCAGAGAGCAAGGTGGGACTAGAGGAGGCAGGGCGGGGTCTGTTGGTAGGGAGAAGGTCTGCCATCAGTGAAGGAGAAGACTGATGGAGAAAGACAAGGATCAGAAAGAGGAGAACGAGGAAAGAGGGGAGAAGACAGGGAAGGAAGGAGAGCAGACAAGTCAAGGTCAAGATCAAGATCAAGATCAAGGAAATGCTGAAAATATAGGACAAGAAAGGCAAAGTAGTAACACATAAAAATATGTAGAATACAGCCTGTCATTTTTGTGTAATGCAGGCTTGTTGAACATGTTGCAGAAAAGGCCTAAGCATGCTGATTTGCATGGGAAATGTGTTGACTTGTTAAGAATAAAGGTTTTCCAGGGTGGGGTTTGAATTTAAAATGTTTGGGGGAAAAAAAGAACAAAAAAACTCAAGCTGTACTGGCCACCTTACCTTGTTTGTGACTTCAGTGGTCTCGCTGTGCTCGGTGCTGCCGTTAACATTCCAGCGGGCCTCGTCGATGTCGGGCACGTTTCCCGGACCCTTCTTCCTCTTCAGCTTTGCAAGGATCGACGACTCTCTCTCTGGGAATGGAGGCATCTCTTCTAAGACTGTGGCCTATGGAGGGACAGAAAGAGGAGGAGGTAGGTTTTTTGCTGGGAAATACCAACAACAGTGTTTTAAAGACACGGTGTCTAGAATTAATGTGTTCATTGATGTATAATCACTTCAAATTAAGAATCCTTGCGGTTTCCTTAACTGAGACATTAATAGCAACATAAGGAGCGGTTCCCCCTCGTTTCTACAGTAGCACAGAAGGGACAAATCAAAAATTGGCTCTAGAAAGAGCCTTTCACATTTTTACGTTACAGGCCACTGTAGTTCTCTGACACACTTGGAAAGGGAGGGGTGAGGGGCGGGGTATTCAGTTGGATGCAATCTGCAAATCTTGGCCATAATCAGTATTTTTATTGGAACTCACTAACCAATATGTCGGTGCTAGCGATGCAGCTGAGCCGCAGGTACTCGATAGCTCTCTGCTGAAGTTCCACGTCCGCGTTGCGGAGCTGGCTGTCTGAGCGCAGGACGTCTTGGATCGTGACCTTCACTTCTGGAAACAAATTAATGAACTTGATGTAGGCCGACAGCAACAGTGCCCGAGTTGGAACAGAGCACAGGTGGAACTTGGAGTGGAGAAGGTTGAACTGGACCAGAGGACTGAAGGAGAGGACAACACAAACTGTAACATAACATTCAGATTCAACCGTGGACTTCAAGTTAATATTTCCCTTTTATGGTAAGCTTCTTTTGCTCCATGTTTAGTTTTAAGGCAACATATTTGTGTCAGTAGCATTTGTTTAAAGGTTTGGTTCATCCAAAAATACCAAAATACTTTTATTCTCACTTAAGCCTGGTCATATCTAGCCATGCAGATAGTGGTGGCTTCATAAAAATGACTTTATACGGAAGAAAGTTTGAGAGTGAGGTCTGAGAATAACAGAGGCATAGCTATTGAATAGCTTTGTGTGAGCACCAAAAATTCAGTTATATCTCAAAACGTGGAAAAATTAAACCAAAACCAGAGCTAATACTGGTTGTTTTTTGGGGGGCAAACCAACCCTGAGCTAAAACGATAAAATTATATGATTTTCCAAATGTGGATTGCGCTATGGGGATGCTGTTTACCTGGAGCGTGAGTCACCAGCAATTAGGTTTCCAAACTCTCCCAGGATGTAACCGCCCACCTTTACCAGGTTCTCATGGCAGGCAGGAGCCTGCAGCGCCTAGAAGTGTTCAAAGCATAACGGCATTAGGAATATACACTGCTATTTACTGCAAGTTGGATTTAGAAAAGGGATAGGTGGGTACTGCTGATCAGTGATGGCTGAAATCCTCACCTCAAAGACGGTCTTGGCTGCATAGCCTTGGACATCATCTTGGTTAATGACGATCTGGATGACACGGTACCACACCTCCTCACTGACATAGTCGCCGGCGATGCGGATGAGGTTGAGAATGGTATCCACGTACCAGGTGTAGTCCACAGCATATTTTTCTGCCAGGATAGCCACTTTGAGCACCTGAGGAAGAAAAGGAACCGGCTTAGGGCGAGAACCGTACATGGAGGGACTACCATGGTGAGTAGGTATGTATGGATGACTCACTATCTCCTCTCTGATTGAGTAGTCGGCATTCTCAAGGTAGCTTAGCATCTCTGCTACAATCTGCTTGGCGTTGCTGCGGTCACACATGGCATAGAGCAGATCCACAGCTCGCTGGCGAACACTCACATCTCGCTCGGTCTGTATTGTAAACCAACATAAACAAAATATATTACAAATGTCTGACAGATTTGATCAGTTGTTGTCAGCACTTTTAAGTCCTGGGTGGGTGGATAGTAAGGTTCATTAATTAATGTCCTTATAGATTTCTGATTATTATGACGTATCAAAATGAGTCTAGAAGGCGAGAACTCGTTTGGTAGTTTAATGCCTCTGCCATCAAAAATATGTTAAAAGTTCTTTTTCTAACTTCCAACAGTACTTTTACAGAAAAAAAGGTTTTGTGAATGATTCATAAAAACACAGTTAAATAACCACTAAAAAAGTGCATAAACATTCACATTGGCACATCTCATACTCCAAAGCTCCCAACTGATGAGATAGTTTAAAGAAAACAACTCTCAACCACAACATTCATCATTTGCAGATTAACCTGCAAAGCTTATAAAAGTCACAGAGCAGATAAAGGACTCACCTTCAGAGCGTTGATCACAGTATCTATATGAGTCTTTACTGCCTCATGAGAAAACTCGGAGCTGGCCAGTGTGCACATGCTCTCCAAAGCCAAATAACGGAGATTGGTTTCCCTGTGCTGCAGAAACTGGCCCAGCTGGTTGCAGGCTCGTACCAACAGGGTGGGCTCGCTGCAAGACAAGATTCAACAACTCGCTGAGGTGTCCAAATGCCAACACAAACTTCCAAAAAGGAACAAATGCTGCACAACTCTGGAATGTGATCTATTGACAGCTGGGTTTACCGCGTGACCTTGATGTGACGTAGAAAGATAAAGGTTAGCTTTCTGTTTTTGGTATTTTTAATGCAGCTTAACAGCCCAGTGTCTAATACAACATGTTGCAAAAAGCCCATGTAGTGACCCAATGGTAAAATTTATGTTGCTGAAACCCAATGGTAAATTTCATGTTGCTGAAATGGTAAAATCCCCCCCCCCCCCCAATATTAATATGAATGTCCTTTTATTTCTCGTCTAGAACACACATCTGGAATTCTGTGATATTCAAGCTGGTCACAGTGAATATGACCAACCTGTCATGGTGGATAATGAGAGAGATGGCTTCAAACAGAACAGCATTCTTGGCATTGGAGTGCTGGACCTTCTTGGACTTTGGTGGCTCCTGGGCTTTATTGAGGATGGTCTCCAGACACTCTGTCAGACGACTTCGCAGCGATGCATCCTCTGCAACAACACAACTATGTTCTTAACACCTCCTGGTCTTCACTCAGTCTAGTCACTTACAATTACTTCCACTAACTCTTAGTAGAAGGGGGCACTATTTCATATTAACAAAGTAATAAGATAAACTTTTATGTTCTCCAAAAGTTAATTTGTTAACTTTTTTCCCCTCCATTGGACTTTCAACTCTAGTGTCATCTGGTGTGAAAATGAATTTCATGCAACCGTTATTCTATACTAACAAATGGAAATGATAACAACAATTCTAAGCATTCTAGATCACTAAGTTTGTAACACTATGAGAATAATCTAGTCTATTACTGAGCAAGCAAGGAAAGCAGCAGTTCATATTGTGGCATGTGTTCTCATTTACTTCCTTTCTGAGAGAGAAGGATGAGAAAATCATTGTGTGTTAAATACAAAGGTGAGGTCAAGATGTGTTAAACCTGAGAAAGTATATTACGCGTCTCTGAAAATACACTTAAATGTCTACACAGAACAGGGTGTTATGGGTAACTAAGGAGCAGAAGTTAGCAGGGGAGCTGAAGCCCACTACTCCCAGATCTAGGAGTTCCTACACAGTGCTTCAGGAGGTGGAGAGACCAAAAGTAACATTGACATCCTACCTGTATGTATAAAACAAACTGCCATGCGGAAGTAGTGCTGTAGCTTGGACAATACAGCCCAAAGAAGCATAACGACATGCATCTCCTTTCACCAGCCCACACTAATGAAGTTCCACTAATCATCTGTCAGGTGATGCAACTGTAAGTTTCTACACTGGATCATAATTTCTTCTGCATAAAACACAAGAATAAACTGTATCGTACCAGGAGGAGGGTAGCACTGTAGCAGGCGCAGCAATTTGACGGACAACCATGGTGCAGCAACAAAGTAGTATGTATAGTCCTGTAGGTCGATGGATGCCGAAGTCACGATCTGGACAAGCAAGAACAAGGTAACACATCAATGCATGTTGAAATCAGATTCTCTCTTTGGCCTCAGTGAGACGAAGATATCATGTGAAGTGACAGAAAGACGCCCACCCTGCTGAGCCGGGCTATAGCCAGTGCGACGGATGTTTTGAAGTCCTCAGGACTCTTCTGGGCGAGAGTGGTTATAAGGCTGGTGGCGGCTGTTACCACTCCCTGACAACAGACAGACACACCGTTATACAAAATATTCATCACCCTGGGGAACGGTGTTTCAGGTCAGCTGGCCAAACAAAACTGCTTGCTGCATCCCAAATACATTCTAGGTCCTGATTCTGTACACAATGTATTTTACATACTACTTACCATTTTATACGAACAGGAAATTAATATGTGCAGTGTTTTTCTAGCTGTAAGCAAGTCCATGGGCCCTAGTTTCGTAAACTAGGCGTGGTCAGCGCACAGCGCACGTGTGCCACGCCGACAAGGTGTGTCCGCCTGGACTTTGCAAGTTTCGTGCACCGCGCAGGTAAGAGCAGGCACACCTCCCGTCTCGCCCACCCGCGCAAGTGGGAAAGAAGGAGGAGAAGAAGGCGTGAGTGGGAGACGAGGCATGGACTGGGATTAACACAGCCGATTCAGATCTTTACCAATCAAATGAGCTCCTCACCTCACCTTTGCCACGAAACTTCCACTACGCCAAGCTGAATCTGTGATGCCTCCCCCTGCTGCGCCGCCACACCCATCTTGGCGCAGGCGATCCGCCAAACTGCCAAACTGACCGTGCGCAAGGCTGTGCAGGTCGAAACTTGCATTACGCCGGCTCCGCCATCCTGCGCTGCGCCACCCTGCGCTGCGCCACCCTGTGCTGCGCCACCCTGTGCTGCGCCACCCTGCGCTGCGCCACCCTACGCTGCGCCACGAAACTAGGGCCCCATGTCCTTTGTGCATTGCATTGTGGGATGCATGAATAGCGGATCTGCAAAAATGTATCTATGGTGGGAACACTGGGGCTGTAACAGTTCATGTATTATTGGCGTATGTGAATGGAAACGCATGCTAATGCACATACGCTTTATATGATGAGAGATGATTTTCAGTTTTATAGTCAATTGTGATGTGTTGCATTTTGGGAGTGTATCATTATTTTCATAATGAAATAATTTACCAAGGTTGCCAGTGGGCAAAACACTACCTCAGTCCTCAGTTTTTTTCCCTGCTGTACCAAATAAGCACCTAACCATGCTTCCTAAACGCTGGTATGAATTGAAACATGACCTCTGCGTACCGTTACACCCCTAGTGAACTCGCCACATTAAAAACTTGCATGAGTGTTACCAGATGCTGATCATTAAGCAGATGGACCACTCGTGCTGTCCATTCACCCATGGGAACCAGGTCAGGAGAGGTCCTGTTGAGCCGTAGCAGACAGAGGGCTGAACTCTGCTTCACGCTGTCCATCGTGTCCCTGATAGAGGCCAGCAAAAGAAAACTTCAGTCATCATAATCTGACACATACCTATAACCACTGTAACGGTCACTGTCGCAATTTCACACTTAAGTTATATAGTCCTTAACATTTTAATCCTTTAATCTTAAACTTTAATGTGAAACAAACATACAATAGGCTATGATAAAGTAGGGCTGAACCACCTCTCCAGCAGCGACTGCGAGCCCGTGCTTAATGCAACCTCCAGGAGGCTTCCACTCAGACTTTTAGGCCCGAGCCCCTCATGGGGTACATGGGAGAATGCTCCCAGGTATGCCACGTCTGCAAGGGCTCCGGCTTGGCTTAGCTTGGCTTGGCTTGTCTTCACGACACGACTTGGGAAGGACTCAGACGTACATCTCTACTCTTGGCTGAGATGGACAGCGTAACGCTGCAACACGTGTCTTTCAGGTTAATTCTTAAGGATTCTCTTATCCTACTGTATTGTTGTTTTATGGTTGTGTTGTTAGAAAAAAAAAAAACGCATATCCAAATCCAAAATTCAAAACCAAGTACCTGCACAACAAAAGAATATGTGTATAGTCAAATATTCAGATCCAGCTATAGGCACACTGACTATGCATAAGTACAACCCCACTTCAAAAAATCGAAACTATCCCTTCAAAGTCAAAATGTGATTTGAATGCCACTGTGTGTAAATGGATTTTCTAGGACGATACAAACTCTTACAGGTGATTTCTTATTTTGTCAGATGTTCTTTAAATGTAACAAAAAGCCAATGTCCAAAAGTGACATTTAACAATTTCCATCAGTGTTTTTTAATGACTAACAGTAAAAAGCTAGCATATTTGTGATTTGAACCAGTCAAAATATCCATGCATTGATGTTAATGTACAAACCCTGCAACCAAGATGCTGGGAATTTGAGAAGCAAAAGCCTCGGCCATTTCTCTGCTGCCCACATTAGCAATGCAGTGCAGGGCCAGGTTCATGAAGGTCGGGTTGCGGCTAGTCAGGTCATTCTTAATGCCGTTGTTGATGAGACGGATCAGGTCGCTGTTAGAGTTCACCAGCACTGAGATGAACAGGTAGCCCTGAACATGGAAAAGTCCACCAAACAAAAGGAGAAACCATGTAATCTCAAGTTATTGGTATACCTTGTCACACAAATATATTTGGAATGGATGACAACTTTAGACATTGGATGAACAAGAGGACAAACTTACAATTTGTTTCTCTGTGTACTTGTTGGAGCTGAGCAGGTTGACAGCCTCCATATGGCCAAAGTCGATATCATGGCCAAGAAGAAAGATAAAAAGGAGCTTGCAGACGTACTTTTTTTTGCTGTAGCCGTCTAGAGCCTTGTCTCCTATTCACGCACATGCAAATACACACAAATACACACACAAAGATGGAGCTTCAATGGTGTGACATTGTCCTGTGAGTACAATGGGCATAGGAAAAGGCATGGGGGTATTTCTATCATCATAGTTTGGATGTAAGGTAAAATATTAATTAGGCATTCATCTTTTCTTTCCCATAAATTATGTCTTTCAAGTTGTTTTCGTGAAACTCCAATCTTTTCATTTTACTTTTGGATAATGACATAATTATTTCCTATGTGGAAAATGAAAAATGGAAATTTAGTTGATGAAAATTTGATCTGACAAGTATTGCAGTGAATGGTGGAATCTGTTTTAATTCTTGTGATTACATGCAAGTCTGTCTGGCATGCTCACCCAGGGTTTCTGCCAGCTTATTGCAAGGTCAGCGTTACGTTAGCGAGTCGATCGAGAGCTAGTGCTTGTGTGACGACGATAAGTATGAAGTCAGCAGTGTATAACACTATAATGATATTCTTAAGTACTCATATATCGGTAGTCATTATCTGGAAATACCCAAAAGTGCATACTTATAATTGGTCTGAACAAAAATTGTACCAGGGCATCCGGATATATGTATATTTACAGGAATATAACTATCACATACCAAATGACAAAGCACAACGGAGACTTCTCTTGTCAGTAAAACAAGAAGTCCTTAGCGGTTTGTAGAGATCTAGAGAGGGTGATATTGTGTTCGTATTAACTCCCTCTATATTTTATAACTTTCATAAGACCTTCAAATAGGAAAAACAATCACCAGCAAAGATACTTGGATAAACCTTGGCATAATGTAGGGTGAGGAGAGCATAGAGAACATGCTAAAATGAACATAGGTCAGAATGAGAGGGTAGTATGGGCAGAGGAGGCAGCTTCATTTTGAAGCAAACTAATTATAGACATCGAGAAACAGGTGGCGGGATAAACAACCCCAACAGAAGAGTAAGATATATTGACAGAGAGGTGTGAGTAGTTTTAGAAATGGAGACACAGTGACAGACAAGACGGACAAACGCAATGAAGAATGTGAAGAGGGCCAAACCAAAGACACAAGGCTCTTCTCATTTCTCAAATTTGTGCATCCTCATGTCCTCGTTTCTTGGTGCGCTGGCTTGTGACCCGTAAAAAAAAAAAACAACAACAAAATCTCAGCCCTTTATCTTGGAGGACATCCCAATTCTTAAAATGCATCTTGAAAAGTGAGGAGTATAAGCAAGGATACACTCTTTCATCTTTTTGGCACCAATGAGATATAAGAGGCTTGACATTTGGTCTGCAAGATATGTCTTTTCAAGATAAGTCATGTGCATTAGTCAAGTCGGAGGATGTGTGATGTCGGCAAATTAACGCAATCATGCAACAACTTTTTTGCTGCTTGACACAAAAAAGGAAACTCTCACGGTTCTCGTTTTCCACAACAATTCCAGTGTTTGCAATTACTTCCTTATAGTCGAGGCAAGCCCGCCACAGTTTCAAAATCAAGTGAAAATAGCAGCTCAAGGACGACTTGGTAAGGGTTAGGGTGAAGGCAGCTCTCAACCGAACCTTGCTGCTGCCCAGAACTGTGGACTTGTGCTGGCTGCATGTTCACCCTGCAGGGATGGAGGGGACTCCCGGACGACTGTCAACCAGGGCGTGCTGTCTTTAGTGGGCATCTGTGGTGATGTTAACACCCATCAGACCCATCTTGATACATGGAACCAGTCTCATTTTCCTATATGTTGTGGTTGTCTTTGTTGCCGTGTCATTTATTTATGCAATCAATGTGTTTATGATGAAATTGTTTACACATGCACAAAATAAATTTTGCTCTCAAAGGGCATCAGATTGACACATTAAACTTCAAAATGTACTACATTTTGGTTGAATATTCCTGTATTTGTTAAATTGCAATATATATTGCAGAAAGATTTCAGTTTTTGCTGGAATAATTTAAAACCAGGGCGAGACTCTACAAATGCCTGTTGCTTCGTCTCCTCTCCTCCGCCACTTGCATCTCCTATGGGTGGGAATAAGGCGAGAGGAGAGGAGACGAGGAAAGGTATCAAGGATGCACAAACTGGGAAATGAAAAGGGTTTCATTCACAAGATTACAGTTAGCAAAATGGATTAAACAGCAACAGGAAAACTTGTATCAAAGAGGAAAATGAAAAGAAATCAGGTGCTACAACTCAGCTTTTGGATGGAATGAGAAGCTGAAGTTTAGCCTGCTTTGTCAGAATTGTTCACCTACCTTTAAATTTGGAACGGATATTGGCCAGTTCTTTGTTTATCCTCTTAATCTCTGCCTCTTTACTTTTACCTGCAAAGAGACATTTTGCATGTTACATAGTGCTGCGATCACTCATAACTTGCTCCTTGTTCAGAAGCTGAGAGGAATAAACTTCACCTGTTCAGTTCATCACAAGAAAGAATGTGCCACTCATTACAACGCTATGGCTATTTTATTTGTTTTATAAGTGTTGCAGGATTGAGTAATACAACCCGGAAATATTTCACATTTTTGCGCTTCCAGTTCCCTTATCTTGAATCAGTGGGTTTGTTGAATACGTTTTCGGTTTTATGCCTGAAATGAGGGCTGTGGTTAAGATAAGCTTAGATTTTCACATTTTCTTCTACAATATAAAATAGGTCAGAAAATACCCCCCTTGTCAATTTTGAAGCTTTAACATGTCTTAAAAAAGGTGGTTGCTAACAAGTGGCTTACTGCGACTATAAAAACATTATACGCTAGCCCGCCTTTAGCTTCATGCTAGTGCCGTGATGTCATGCTACCGCAGTAGAGGTGGTGTGGTTTGATTGTAGCATAAAATAAGCTTTTTACTTGGTGGTGATTGATGGTGATTGCAATCCTGCTAAAAAGGAATCATAAAATTGGGGTTAATTTGAGAAAACATGTAAGAATCGTAAACTTGTATTTGCCACAGAGCTCATTTTCTGCAATAATCCAAAATGGATTATGGATTTTTTTTTTTTTTTTGCAGAGGTAACTAAGGCGATGCATCCTGCAGTCCGCTATAAAAAAAACAGTGGAGCTGCATGTCATGGAGACATATTCCTGGGTAGCTAGGACCCCCCTTTCCCTTAAAACAGCCTGAATTATTGCTTGGATTGCTCATGGATTCAACAAGGTGCCGTAAACATTAATTAGAGAATAAGTCCATGTTGACATAACAGCATCACATAGCTGATGCATTGCATGCATTCAACAAAGGAATAATAGTTCAGTATCTCATTACTTTGAGATAATAACATAACCCTGTGTGTTGAGAAAACAGATCATGGGGAGCATATCCAAGGAGTTTGTCTTTTAATGAGGCATGTATTAGTCAATGATGTCAGCATCTTCTGAGCCCTAAACTCAAGGAAGAAATAACAGCTAATTTAACTAGATTGAGTCTTCACTATCTGTCGTCCTAATTTCTCAGGTAGTGATGACTTAAAATAATTTATTCGCGATTATCAGAGAGGTCTTAATTACAAGAGGTATGCTCATAATTATAAAGCCATAAAATATTAAGATCTTTATATAATAGCTATGATAACGGTTCGTTGAAGATTAGTCATCTTGTAATTCATCTTTTAATATCGCCTCTCTTAGATGAGTGCTATGTGCTTGCATATGTTTGCCAATCCGAGTCTGTGAGTAACTGTAAAATGCTTCATCACCACTTCGGGAGAAGGGAAATGTGAGGCAACACATTTGGCCACAGCTCCGCCCATACACTTGAATACACAGTAAATACGTGGTGCGTTTGTGTGACTTAAACTTCCCCTGGTGGAAACGTTTATGCGCCATTTGGGCTGATTTGAACCTCACTTTAGGATAGAAAATGTGGCATTTGTAAAACACGCCTCAGCTCTTCATCATTTCGAGATATGCGCGTCCTTTTGACACTGCCTCAAATGTTCCTTACAAAGTCGAAACTGTTACCCCAAAAAGTGTAGATGGTGGCCATTGACCAACCTTAAGATTTATAACAGTGAACCGTTTGTAAATTACAAACTTACAGACTGAAAATGGCAGTTTTGGCTTTATCTCCAGTTCGCTGTGCGGTCCACGCCCTTCGACATGACGTTAGCCGCTGGGTGCTAGCGGCTAACGTTAATTAGCTTGTGTAGGCTGGCCAGATGAGTGGTTGCCTGAACCCACTTTGATATATTACTAAGTTTCCATAATAATGGATAAACGCTGGGGACACACTTCTGGGCATGTTCCGGTGCCCACCAGCCACACAGAGAGCCAACGCTGCCACAGCTAGCTTGTTACTAGCCAAAACAAGCAGTGTCTATGAGGGTGATAAACAAACTTACAGTTCCTGATGTCGGAGATGAACACGGCCAAGCCACGCATCCCATCCCCTTTAGAAACCGCAGGCATTTTGTCCGCTCCCCGTTAATGACACGCTTTCTCTTCTGTGTTTTTTTTTTAAGTCTAACTTTATGAAGTAACTTTGTTTCCAAGTTTGCTAAGCAGCTAGCAATTGCTGTAACAGACAGGGAGCCCCGATATATGACGGAGACAGGAACCAGAGCAGCTGCGGCCGCGTTCCGTCACTCCCCGGCTACACCTACAACAACAGCGGGGCTGCGTTCCGTACTTGTGGAGTTTAACGACAATGGGAATTTAAAAAAAAAAAGTTGCATAGTTAAGGTCTAACACAATTTGAACATCTCGCCTTGTATGATGTTTTAGTTTGTCACTATTCTGCCTGACATCAATTATTAATTCCTTTGTTTTGCACACGTTTAGGTCAATGACATTGAAATACAAAGGCAGGTAGGCCACATCCATGTAGAACATGACAGCATCAGAGACTTTCACAATATGTCTGTTCTTCAGCTGTCTGTATGCATGATTAAAAAGCAGTGGGAGGGGACACCACCCTTGGGTGAGCTTGTATTAGAGACTGCAGTGCTTGACAGCTGTCCATTTAACCTGCTGGATTTTGTTCGTTGGAAAATCTAAAAGCAACATCTAACACTGATCACTTCCTTTATAAAAGTGAACAACTCACTCCATCAGTATGAGATGATATTTTGTATTATTATTATAATGATTTATTTATTTATTTTGTTGTGTTTTTGTTTCTCTGTTTCCAAAATTCTGGTTTGACGTGTGTGCTAGCCACCAACAAAAACTCACAGCTAACAGCATCAACAAAAAAGGTTTCCAGCAGTATGCTTTTGTATCTGGCCTAAAAACTGTAAGGCAGAAGAAAATTAATAAAAGAGCCAAAAATATAGTTACAGACTTCTAACCAGTGAGTAAAGATGTAGGAAAAGTGAGAAGGTCGCTGTAGCTGAGTATGAGCATGGTGAATGGCATATACTTTCTAAATTGGCAAAAAAAACAACCAAACCAACCCCGGCCTCCCCTACTGGCGGTCCCAGTGCTGACAAGATACACCCTGGATAGGTCATACAGGATTCACGCCTTCCTACTGAGAATGCCATTAATCCCTTACCTTGTGTACAGTATAAATACCATCTTCCCTGAGTCTTAGTCCCTTCCACTCACATGTTCAGTCAAATGAGGCTTTCAGGTGTTATCTCTAGCGATGGCCATTTCTGATGACCGTGGCACAGTGGGAGCAGCTTAAATGGACTGTTTGACGAGCATCTGCACACCACACCATTTGTAGCCTGGACCACAGTAATTATACCACAGTAATTATAATTTACTGCTTTTACTGCTACTGCTACACACTAAATTCACACAAACCACTTCTAATGGCAGCAAATAATTATATTTTATTTATTTATTATTTCATTCTTCACAGCAGTCTCTTGGACTCTTTTTCACACGAGGAGGAGCCTTCATGAGCCTTATTCAGAGAAGTCATTAACTGCTACCTCGTCCATGTGAATCACTGCTGAATGTTTCAGTGCAACATAATGCAATAAAGCAAAAATGAACGAGTGGTAGCAGAATAATGACCCTGCATGGAGTAGAAAGCCTTGGACAATACCTGCCACAATCAATGCTTCACAAAGGCCTGGGCTCTCTAATTGTATAAACAGAGAGCAGATGGATCACACTCTGAGATTGGTTTTCATTAAGCTTCTCAAAGGAGCAGAGCTGCATCAAGGTCAGATTTACCTCTCAGAAAATCCTGGCGCCAAGATAAGTTGCTACTAGTGATCTAGTGGCGTGCATCAGTGAATTTCTTCTCAGAGGTTTGCTGAAGGTCAGATCCGACTGTAAATGGATGTATATGTGCCAGGTCTTATATGGAGCCTCCTAGAGACAGGCTACCGTTTCAGACTAAATTAAAGAACCAGATGGAGACTTCCTGTCTCCATCCAATTACAGTTACTCATCATATAGATGGATAACTGCGTGGGCGAAGTGGGCATGTGCCCAGCACTCTGGAGTGAAGGGCCTTAAAGTTTATTTAAAGTGGCTAAAAATAACTGTATCCTGACTCAGTTTATATAGGAGTAGGACCTCAAATGTAATATAAATGTGTGTAAGTGTGATGTCACGTATCCAATGAAATAACTACTGAGTGAAATGATTGATATGTGCCAATTACAATTTCAACATGGAAAAACACACGTTTCAGTCAAGCACAAAGAAAAACCTAGACCTGCAAAAAAAACGAGAAAAGGTGCATCACCATAGAATGATGAGGCCACCATAGAATGTTACTTTAAAGTCCAGCTGAAATGAAGAACGTCTTTTTAACCCTTTTAGATCATACCCCTGGTCACATTATACCTATTTAACAACATATGCAGAAAAACAATATTCTACAAATCTATTTATGTGTATCAAAATCCAATTTCTTTCTTCTGAGAAAACAAAATATGAAACATGCATAAATCAGCTAGTGCCAGCCAATTTCAACCACTATCACATCCATCATTCAATCAGAGCTTGAGAAGATTGTGAGCTAATGTTTTGAATGATCAAATCAGATTCCTCCCAACATTATGTCCCACCTCCTATCCTGTTTCACTCATGAAATGCGTCACCATACTGATGGTAAATGCCGTTTCAGCTAAACTTTAAACAGCTGTTTTCCATTTCTCCATATGCTTTGGCAGGCTTGGAAGCCCTCTTGCAAACTCTTGAGTCTACACTAAGACAATTACCAATAAATCATTTTGCACCTCATTTACAAGAGCTGAATCATCTCCAAGGTTAGGTACAACCTATCCTCACTATATTTGGTTATTTTTTCCCATATACTCATTTGTAATTCACTATATAAAGAAACGTCTGCACCAACCACAGAATGATGCAATATAATATATCCACATTATGTGCAGAGATTATAAAGTAATATGACCAGGAATGTAAGTCATGAGTGTAATGCGTTAAATTAAAAAAATGGAATGAGGCTGAAATGAATAAATGCACATTTCTGAAAGAATGAGATATTTAATGGTACCTGTAGTGTTTGAGGACTCGAAATGCGAAGGAACAATACTTTGAGTAACATGCCAGAACTTGAACACTGACCTGGTGGCCCATCAGTGTGCAAAGCAGAGGGCACATGTCAAAAACCCACCTGTGTCATCTTCCTCTTACCAGGAGATAGCAACAGACGTCCCAGGTGTTTGCCATCAACGGCGGCCACTCTGTGTTTGCTGCTCAGGTGGGATACAAGCGGGAGTAAACAGGTTTAAAGTGTTAAAATACTGTGGGTTGCATTTGCAAACGTAGAGCTTGAGTAAAACGCCACAAGGCAGCCTGTGTAGACATATTGATTAAAATAGAAACGTATGTGTTCCGACAAACATGAGGTGGCTACCTGAAAACCGTGGATTAAACACCTCCAATCAAGCCCAGCTGAAGTCACACACTGGACTAGTCATGGCCACCAACATCAGCGCAGCAGTTGGTTAACTACCCATGTGGCTACTGGAACTGTAGTCTTTTCCAAACCATTTTAGCATCCACCCACACAGATATTGCACCAATCAAAATCAGAACCAAATTGTTCCACTGGAACCAACAATTCACTGTGTGGCATTGTCTCTGCAGGAAAACTTAACTTTCTTCTTTCTTGAAATTTTAACCACATAAGCAAACAAAAAGTATCGGCCTGGTTTCCTCAACAAACCTCCTATACAATAATTCCAATGGATTTTGGATTATTGTAGAAAATAAGCTGTGGCATGATCTTCACAAATGAACACAATTTGCATTTTAAGAGGAAATACATTCACGAGGAGTAAAAGGCTAAATGAACTAACGTAGGTTTTAAATGAACTACACATCAACACAACGAAGCTGAAGGCGGACTGGTGTTCACAGTCTTATTTAAACACAACAGACTGTGAGCAACAGACTTTCTCAAGACACGCAAAAGGTTCAAAATTCACCAGAGGGTTATTTATTAACGTATTAAATATTGTAGAATAAAAATGTTAAAATCTCTTAAACTTGTGTTAAACACAAACCTTATTTCAGACATCTAACAAAAAACTCATTCAAAAACCTATTGACTACTAGTGAGAGAACTGGAAGGGTTGCACTCTATGCAACAGACACATTAGTGTGGCCAACCCCCTCCGTCATCCCTCAGCTCCACAAACCCATATTCATCGTGTGAGAGCAGATTACTCAGCTACATACGCAGTCTTAGTCCAGTTCCCTAATTAGAGACCTGATACTGCTAGGAACACAATTCAGCTTTACTCTAACATTTACTTGAACATTGAGAATCAACATCCTCTTCGATTTAAATTAAAAATTCAGTAATCACGTACACATGCACATCAGTTGACTACAAATAAAGATGAAGTAAAACAATGCAGTTTAGAAGGACTTTTGATGTGTGAAGAATGTAGATGAATGCAGTTATAAACCATAAAGTATAATGATTCACTCATTAGACCGTTTTTTTCCACCAGCGGAAACCTCATTAATTTCACCCCTCATGTGACTACTAATGGTGAGAGCTTGTAAACATGTTAGTTGCTCATTACAGTAACGTCATTAACATACATAAGTCACCCACTAAAGGTGTTATATTGTTAACAGCCACGTTGGTACCAGTAAGTATAAAGGCAACGGATTACGTGAAGCAATGACACAGAAAAGCAGTATGGATATTAGCATAGAAACAAAAAAGCAACTTTTAGATAAAGAATTACAAATGCAACACAATATCCAACCATCACATATTCTTTTTCAGCTATGTGAACCAAGAGTCTCACTGCTCTTGTTTTATTGCTAATCAGTCGATGACAGTAAGGACAGGAGAAAGAAATGTGGAATGAAATATGGTAAAAGAAATAAAGGAATACATTTATTAAAACATATATAAATGTAAATAATGATAAAAAAAAAATATATATATATATATATATATACTATACAAAAGTATTTACTCACCCATCCAAATAATTGAAATCAGGTGTTCCAATCACTTCCATGGCCACAGGTGTATAAAATCAAGCACCTAGGCATCCAGACTGTTTCTACAAACATTTGTGAAAGAATGGGTTGCTCTCAGGAGCTCAGTGAATTCCAGCGTGGTCCTGTGATAGGATGAACCTGTGCAACATATCCAGTCGTGAAATGTCCTCCCTCCTAAATATTCCACAGTCAACTGTCAGTGGGATTATAACAAAGTGGAAGCGACAGCAACTCAAGAAGTGGTTGGCCACGTAAAATGATGGAGCGGGTTCAGCGGATGCTGAGGTGTATAGTGGGCAGAGGTCGCCAACATTCTGTAGAGTCAATCCCAGACCTCCAAACTTCATGTGGCCTTCAGATTAGCTCAAGAACCGTGCATAGAGAGCTTCATGGAATGGGTTTCCATGGCCGAGCAGCACATCCAAGCCAAACATCAGCAAGTGCAATGCAAAGCATTGGATGCAGTGGTGTAAGGCACGCCGCCACTGGACTCTAGAGCAGTGGAGACGCGTTCTCTGGAGTGTTGAATCACATTTCTCCATCTGGCAATCTGATGGACGAGTCTGGGTTTGGTTGCCAGGAGAACAGTACTTGTCTGACTGCATTGTGCCACATGTAAAGTTTGGTGGAGGGGGGATTATGGAGTGGGGTTTGCCTTCAGGAGCTGGGCTTGGCCCCTTAGTTCCAGTAAAAAGAACCCTGAATGCTTCAGCATATCAAGCAATGTTGGACAATTCCATGCTTCCAACTGTGTGGGAACAGTTTGGGGATAGCCCCTTCCTGTTCCAACATGACTGTCCACCAGTACACAAAGCAAGGCCCATAAAGACATGAATGAGAGAGTTTGGTGTGGATGAAGTGGACTGGCCTGCACAGAGTCCTTAGAATTTTCATTTACTTTTTGTTTAGATTTAGATTTTAGATTTTTATTTCAAACTGTCAAAATGTCAAAATGAACACCGAAAGTGTCATACAGAAAATAAAATATTACAAACTAGAAAGCAGAGATATATAATTAACATTTCCTTTTGTTTGTTTTTCGTTGACAAGTCCGAAAAGGAGTGGGAAGAAGTATACGCTTATTTAATCCCACCCCTTCTCCATAATTCATATTATCTGTCATACGTATTTAACCTGGGAGCTTGAGTTTGAAATTGGTTTCAACACTAGTTAGCATGTTAGCTTGCCAGCTACTGTAGTTCTTCGCCAGCCAGCCCTGCGTCACCAAGCTTCTACAACCATATGCCACTTTCTGCTGAGACCAGACCAGACTGACCGTAATTTCTTTTTCATTCCTCCTTCAGTGGTTGGTTTTAATACTAACACACAATTTAAGTGCATACATTATGAAGCGCCTAATTGTGGTTCTCTTTTGTTGGAGTGTTTGTCAGGCCATGTGGTGTTAATCATGATGACCTGTACTAATCTCCCTCCTGCTGAAAGAAATGGCTGCTCTCTCTCCCCTCCACAGACCCTCCCCTCCAATACGGCTTCATAAACACCACCGCATTCAGCTCTGAGTGATAGTACAGCTCACAACTCTTATTGGAGCTGATCTCCACGTCTTCTACTGCCGACAGCTATCTTTATTTTGTATCTTAACTGTAGCTTTTGCAGAACAACCAACTTTACCGAGCAACGATAATATTTCCACTACTGATCTGGAGACAGGCATGTACGCCAAGAAGTGTGAAGAAGCAGGTCCACAAAGAGAAGGGTCTTTTGACTTGGCAAAGCCTGCTATTGAGGAGAAGCAACTCAACAATGAAGTAAGTAGCCCAAATGATGCTTGTGTTCCGTGTATATTTGAGAAGCTTCACCTAAAAGAAGCAGTTTTAAGTAGATGTTACTTTGAAGTTACCTCCTGATTGTGTTAGTTGACTGGTAGAGCTGATATGGTCCATGAAATCTGTCAAATTATTTATTTGTTTGACATTATTTAAAGTCTGAACCTATTCTGAAATCAAAACTGAAATCAAGTCCCCCCTTGTGTATTGTAAAATATTTTTTTTTAATTTATTAAAAGGAAGAAAATAGATCTCTGGGGAATTATCAAAATGCTCCTTTTTGTGTAATATGTTATTTTATCAAATTTGAAGACTCAGGTTCACTTCCTAGAGATCCAAGCAATGTCGTATTTTCCCAGGAATGTCGCCACAGACACAGACACCCAGTCCACAATACTGCAAATGCAAGAGCTTTCATCGGTGGGCCGTAGGCTCAATCACAATTGTGCTGACAAATTTGTTGATAATAACTTCACAGATATTTATCTGAATGAAAACTCATCCATCCATTCATAGTCCTCCGCTTATCTGGGGCTGGGTCATGGAGGTAGCATTCTGGGGGGGTCCCTCTCCCCATCAACGCTTTCCAGCTCAATCTGGGGGACTCTGAGGCATCCCCAGGCTAGATGAGATATATAATCCCTCCATATATATATAAACCCTTTTTTTTAGGTCCATCCCTGTCCGCCGGCTCACACAGTTGCCTGGCGTTTTTCTGTGCAGCCTGTCCACCATTAGTTACTCCATCGCTTCTCCAGTGGTCTGTCCCAACTCAGAGACTTTCTCCATGCGGACGCCTCTGTCATCTTGCAGCCTCCTTTTTCCTGTTTGTTTTCCTCCCATCTTTATCTGCACTCCGATTGAGTACCGCATCAGAGACATTAGCCAACTTCCCGGGAGGAGCTTGGTTTAACTGCTTTTGGGTCCAACATATATGGTTGACATGTCAACCATGGCCTCAGACTTGAAGGCCCATGAAGACCCTCATCCCAACTTGCTTCACACTGAAACCGCCCAGTGGTCCCGTTCTGAAGGAAAGTCTTGCTGTTTAGCGATCTGAACTGCAGCTCAGTAAGAATATGTTTATTTATTGACTGTAAGAACATGACTCATGCATAATGTATATATTTTGAAGGTTCCATTCAGTGAATTTAATGAGAACCAGGAAGGCAGGAGCATCTCCACTGGAAGGCCCAGTAGCTCTGGGAAAGGCCTTGCAACCATCATATTCTCACTGAAAAATGAAGTCGGAGGTCTCATTAAGGCACTTGGACTTTTCCAGGTGAGTGTTTTTATTGCAATGATCACATCTGGATGAGTTTCATCATGTTTGGAGGCCTTTTTTTTCATCTTGTTTCTGATATTTGTGCAGGAAAAACATGTCAACCTGGTTCATATCGAGTCCCGCAAGTCCAAACGAAGGAATTCAGACTTTGAGATCTTTGTGGATTGTGACACGGACCATGAACAGCTCAAGGAGCTGACTCAGCTGCTAAGGAAGCATACTGATATTGTTGAGATTACTCCATTTGAAAACTCCACCATTCCTGAAGATGGTAGGCCTCAGTTACCTTTGGACTAAACTGTTGTCTAAAAATAAGACAATGTATGATTTCTTGCTAGGTTAATTGATGACTCTAAATTGCCCGTAGGTGTGAATGTGAGTGTGAATGGTTGTCTGTCTCTACATGTCAGCCCTGCGATAGACTGGCGTCCTGTCCAGGGTGTACCCTGCCTTCGCCCAATGACAGCTGGGATTGGCTCCAGCCCCCCCGCGACCCTGAATACAGGATAAGCGGTAGAAAATGGATGGATGGATGGATGATTTCTTGCTTAAATAGCAGTAATATCATAATCAAGGCCTCTCAACAAGCATTGCATATCTAATTGTATATCATATCATTTCTAATAACTGTTAAACTCAAAAACAGAAACAGATGCAGGCAGCTTTCTAACTGACCTGAAACTGATGTGTATTTCAGATATGGCTGGTGTGCCTTGGTTTCCAAGGAAGATCTCTGATTTGGATCTGTCTGCCAACAGGGTGTTGATGTATGGCACTGAGTTAGATGCCGACCACCCGGTACGTATAGGAAGGACGCAGCCTTGACAGAGTAGCTCTGATGATTCATTTTTACTTCTATAGTCAGGAAATTGTGAAATGTAAACCGAGTTTGTGCGTCTGTTTTTGCAGGGATTTAAAGACAACGTGTACCGTGAAAGAAGAAAATATTTTGCTGATTTGGCTATGAGCTACAAACTGTAAGTTCAATTGTTTCTTTGGCTCTGATGCATTTTTCTTTCATTTCGCTTGATGTGTATATGATTGATTCAAGACGAACCCTTTGAAAAGCGCCATCTCAATATAGAGGGGATCGTGAACAACAGTGAATGAGACAAAGCCCACAAACCCCAAACCACATCTAATACATTATAAGCATCATTTGCACAAAACTGACAAGAAATAAAAATGAATTAGCAACTGCCAGACCAAACAAGATCATGAATGTACTGAGAAAGCTAAAGCTAGGCAGAAAAAAAACATAATACAAATATTTGGGTATATAAGCGAAAAAGTCAGGAGAAAATAAGTATGCTAATAGATTTGTGTGACTTTTGAGATTGTGTTTTCAATCCAAAGAATAGATGAGCTCACGAATAAGATGAGCTCACGACCTTCTCTAGCTCTGTGCTGCTACACGATGCAGATTGATTAATGTCATGATAAAAGCATGCTGTATATTTACTTTTCCAGGAAGAAAATAAAATTTGATTTGAATTTAGAATATGAAGGATGTCATTTATTTTGCAAATATTGTTAAATAGCTGTCACAGGCATTTATGACCGGGCATCTTAATTTCAGCTCAACTGAACAACTAAGTGGTAAACCATTACATATGTCATACAACAGCTTCTGCTGAGTGTTAAAGGATGAAGATGTGTGTTACAGTTGCTTGCTTACGTATTACTGTAATAGATAATCGGAAATAATGACAAGACAATTGGTTTTCTCACTTTGAAAGTAAAGATAATGGTGTAGGTACAGCCTTCTCAATAGTTAATCCGACCCACTACAATGAAAACATGCACAGCTGATGGATATGAAGCTACCATACCATAATCCACTATTACTCATTGGTTCTCCCATGTCTTGTGTTTTACATTCATATGGATGCCATCTAACTCTCTGTTTGTCAGTGGCGATCCTATTCTACATATAGACTTCACAGCTGAGGAGGTGCATACATGGGGAGTTGTGTTCAGGGAACTCAACAAGCTGTACCCCAGCCATGCCTGCAAAGAGTACCTGAAGAACCTCCCTCTGCTGTCCAAATACTGTAACTACAGCGAAGACAGCATCCCCCAGCTGGAGGACGTCTCACACTTCCTCAAAGGTAACTCTTCTAAAAAGTGAATATCAAGATGGTTTATTTTGCGACGTTTATAGTATATACATTATATATTTTCTGCCAAACGTTCCCAAAGAAGATTCTTCAAATTACTTAACATACTGAGGCCACATTGTGTAACCTCAAGAATCAGTGAGTTTTTTCCTTTTTTATTGTTGTTACACATTTTTTTAAAAGTCAGTAAAGTGTTAATAGAGAAGTCCCATACTGCTTGTGAATTATCAGATTTTGATTGAGGCCCATTGATCCTGGTAATCTCAGTCATTCGCAGACTTTGCCATCAACAGTTGTATCTCTACCATAGAAACAAACAGGCTGTGTGTGTGTGTGTGTGTGTGTGTGTGTGTGTGTGTGTCTAGAGCATTCAGGCTTCATCATTAGGCCAGTTGCTGGGTACCTCTCCCCCAGAGACTTCCTGGCAGGCCTGGCCTTCAGAGTGTTCCACTGCACTCAGTATGTCCGCCACAGCTCCAAGCCGTTGTATACACCTGAACCGTGAGTACACATGGTGTTTCTGGACCTGTCTTCATCCAGGGTTTGTTGCATGTAGGTTGCTGATGAATAAATCTCCCAAGGCAGGCTGGTTGGAGGTGGAAGAGTAATCTTTATTGAAATAGATATCAAGCCTGCGTCCGAACCGTGCGTGGCCACACCCGTTTTCCCCAATTTCTGGCAAAGTCCTGCCCAAAGCTTTGCCACCTGTTCCACCTACCGAGGCCTCAAATTCAGGATATCTAAAATCTCCCTGCCACATGCGCTTCTTTTGAAGCACTATCCCTCAGCACCTACCTACTTCCTGCTATTTCTGTCACCTTGGTGAATTGCTACACTTCAATAGGACAGAGAGGGGTTGCTCTGTCCGCAATCCTAAAGCTATATCTGTACTTATATGGCCAAGTTTTGCTTCAGCTAGTTCCAGCCATTTTGGCGCCAAACAGGTCTCTGTTACTACCTTATATGGGCCAACTTCCTGTAGCTAGCCTTTGATCTACACAAACACAGAACTTGATTTAAGACTAGTACAAAAGTATTTTTTGTAATATTTTATTGAGGAACAGTTTTTTGGCCAAATGGGAAAAGCCATTCCATAATTTGGTACCCCCAAATCTTATTGAATATTGACCTCTGCAGGTAAGAAATTTAGGAGGACGAACATCTGAAGATTGACGAGTTGAGTGGGAATGGACCTGTGAATTTGCTTTAAAATAAGTCTTGAACTGCTCAGGAATGTTCCCTTCACTTCTATGTGAACGAGAATGGGTTGATGACCAGATACTTCACACACTCTTATTATTATGAGTTCTTCAGTGAAGCTGTACCTGTATTTGCTTCTCAAACTTGTGTCTGATGCAGAGACACCTGCCATGAGCTGCTGGGTCACGTTCCTCTGCTTGCTGAGCCCAGCTTCGCCCAGTTCTCTCAAGAAATTGGTTTAGCATCGCTGGGAGCTTCGGACGAGGCCGTACAGAAACTGGCCACGGTGAGGAAACACATGCACACACACACGCACACACACACTGACTTAGATTATGTTTGGGGACATTTTCTGGAGACCTACCCTATCCTCTCCTTGGCTAACATTAACTTAACTCTAACCTTAACCATTGGCCAAAACAAATCAGCTGGTTCCACACTGGGCACTTTTGTTCCACAAGCCGCTCCCATTAGTCTGAAATGTGTCCCTGAATGCAGCTTCAGGGACTGTACTGTTGCATCCAACGAGAATCATAAAGCAGTGGGTAGCCCTGCCCTAAAATAATTAGCTTCTCTACCATATATTTCCTGAAGAAAGAATCTGCCAGCTGTGATTGGTTGTTCCTCGTCACATGACATTCTAGGCACCCTGCAAAGCTTGTGCACGACGATAGGGTCACTCTCGCTTTTGATCATTTACATTGACAATGTATTTTAGGATGAAAATGCAGCATGTGACTTAGGGGCCCCAAGTCAGGAACACACACACAACCAAAATAACATATCCACCCAAAGAGGTGATATGATTTGTTTAACGATCCATTAATAATGTGTAATGAGGGCTGGACACTGAAACAGGGTATTAAACGGGTCCTGGTTCTAAATGGTTAAAGCTCTGATGATGTTATCAGCTCTCAGTCGTATTCTCCAACCACACAAAACACACACACACTCACGCACACACACACACACACACACACACACAGAGTGTTACCGTGGAGACGGTGAAGGGAAGTAGGTGAAATGAACTGGAAGATTACTTGAGTTGACGACAAGTGCCATCAAACCTTTGCAATAAAGAGCAAGTTGTTAAAACCTTTTTATTTGGTTCTTGTATGATAAGTAGGTTGAGCGGTTCCTCACCTGTGATTGGGCTGACTTCCATCCCACTTCCTGGTCAGTTCCTAAAGCAGCCTGACTGGATATGTTTGAGTTGTTCAAGCTACAGGCAAGTATGATAACTTCAGCCCCAGGCCTCCAAAGAAACCTGCAAGCAGGGAGCTGCTCAGTGAAGGTCACAGCTGACATGATGCCATGGAGTCTTGATAGTGCTGCCGGATTGGAGGACCCGTCCAGTCAGGCTCCTTCAACAACCAACCAGGAAGTGGGACGGGCCTCAGAAGTCCAATCACCACACATCCTACTTTCATACAAGAACCAAAACCTTTCAAATAGGGGGGGGGGGGGGTGCCGACGGAGCCCTTACACCAATATATTATCAATAAGCCTGGTCAACAAGAGAAGGATATTCAAGATTCAAATCTGCTCTGTCTCTCCTGCTTCACCGCTATGTTTCACACAGCGTGCTGGTTCGGCAACATTTAATTATTAATATTTCAAATGTAAAAACCTTATCTAATGATGATTCTTTTTTTAAACAATATCTTAAAAACCCATTATTTAGTGATGAAGAAGAACCTATAAATGTATTGATAAAGAACCACATTGATAAGCAGTATCATTGAAGTGCTAACCATACCAATTTATACTAAAAGTATAACACTATAAAAAAAAACAACACATTTTATTGGAACCAGCTGATTCACCATTGATTACTTCAAAGTGATTTTGCAAAAGAAAGTAGCCATTTTATCTGTGGATGTGAACAGGGCAGGCCTGAATATCATCCATGTGTATTGTCAGCAATGCTGCTCAAAAGTGCTTTACATTTATGGTGACTTGTGACATTGTTGCTGTGGGATTCCTTAAAACCATAGAATACAAGAACTGTGATGAGTATTTAATGTTTTGAGATTAAATTGAGAGCAGACAAACAAAATAGTCAAATATGTTTTCACATTTTGTATACTGATCATAACATCCTAATGCACACACTTAACTTGACATCCATTTTTTACATTCTCACATTTTGTGTGCATAGGAATGTCAAAATGAATTCGTGTTTTGTCCTAGTGTTATTTCTTCACAGTGGAGTTTGGTCTATGCAAGCAGGACGGCAGGCTCAAGGCCTATGGAGCTGGACTCCTCTCCTCCATCAGTGAGCTCAAGGTAACGCACAACCTGCTGTCCAGCTTCATACAATACACATTGTTGCTGACACTGTTAACTCCTATTAGTTTCCTAAATATGCCTTAAAAATGAAAAGATTTCAACAGCATTTGTAAATTTGAGTTTTTTAGCTTATGATAATGATTTAGATAAAAGAACTTCTGACCTCAACAATCAAATTGTTAAGAGGAAATTCACTAGAAATGTTAGTGGAAAAACAAAACAATAAATGTCTGCTGTTATGTGTAACCCAGGTTACTGTAACCCTGTAATAGCATTAACATGCAGTCAACCATGTTACTTGACAAACCAGGTTAGGAGGGGCATTCTCTCTGACTGTGTATGTGTCTACAATATGTCTCTTTCTTCTGTCAGCATGCTTTGTCTGACAAGGCCCATATCCTTCCATTCGACCCTGCGGTGACCTGTAACCAGGAGTGCAACATAACTACGTTCCAAGACGTTTACTTTGTTTCCCAAAGTTTTGAGGAAGCCAAGAACAAAATGAGGTCAGTAGAATTCTGCTCTGTAAATGCAGTCCTTCCTTAATAATGTGGCTACCATCAATTCTCAGACATCGTCTCTGTCGCAGTAAGCAATTAATCCAACCAACTGACTATTGTATCACCGCAGGTTGGCAGAATTTTATTTTAGTCTCCATGCTGGCCACTAGCTTACCCAAGCATCACCTTAGCCTAGCTGTAATGTTAACTAACTCAGTGTTGTTGTTTGATGTTCATATATTTTATTAAGCGTTAAGTATTTCAAAGTGGAATGACTACACACAAAACGGGTTGAATGTTATTGTAGCGACAATGTTTTAAAGGTTTCACAGAACGACTGATATAAATGACGCTGTTTCTTCAGGGAGTTTGCCAAGACCATTTGGCGGCCTTTCACTGTGCGCTATGACCCCTACACCCAGAGTGTGGACGTCCTGAAGGACACCGACAGCATCAATAGCATGGTGAAGGACATCCGCCACGAGCTGGACATCGTAGAAGACGCCCTGAACCGACTCAACAAACAACTGACAGTCTAAGGGAGGGACGTTATGAGGGTCTGAAAAAGCTAGCTGGTTGGTGGAAAGGTTTGAGTGGGGGAAGTGTTGGATGGGCTGGGCGTAATTGGAGGGAATGTGTGACGTTGAATGTAGATTCGGGTGGGGCTAGGGAGAATAGATTACCAGGGTACTGACCTGAATCCAAGATGGTGGTTAGGTTAAGCTGTAGTAATTTGATAATCTTGAATGAAGTTATAATCACACAGTACTTAGTGCCTGCTTTATAGGCCTGCTAGTGTTGTGTACAGTGGAAAAGTCCATTTAGATTTGGGTGGAGCCCGGCTATAAGCTTGCTGAAATCACTAACCTCCACGTAATTATGACTGGGAAACTTTTTCCGGAAGCTCCAATTGATCCGAAAACCAAAACCAACCCAAAAGCAGCCAAAGTAAGTCATTGAAAGTCAGCCACACCAGAGTAGCCTACATTTCATTGCTACAGAGAGCGGTGACAGGTGTTATATCCAAATGCGATGACGGGACAGCTGACACATCTCAAAGGTCAGCCCAGTCAGGAATGTTTGGAAATGGTCAATGGCACAAATGTGTGTGGCTCCTCACCAATGTTGAAATTTACAACAAAGCAGCACTAAACAAAAAGAGTGAGGGAGAGATATACACGGCGATTCTGAGGAGTGGCTTGTCATTAAAATCAGAATAGCATGGTCCACCTTAAAAAACAGCCCACCTTGAGAGCCTGAAAACTCAGCATTGGTTTAGTCTATGTGCTGTGGCCGTTACCACGAGGCATGGGGTGCTACGATCATTTCCTGTGCGATGATCCTGACCAAAATAATTGCAATTCACAATATTCTTTCGACAATCATTAAAGTATGCTTAAATTCTTAAAAATGGCACACTAGACATACTTGAATATTTTTATTGCATCACAGACAAAACACATCTTTTTTAATGAAAAAGATATTCAATGTCTCCTTTCAAGGATATATAAATAATAATAGAAAAAAATGTGTATCCTGATTAGTGAGTGATTTGTATCACTATCTGTAATAAAATCATATATTGTCCCAGAGTTACCACCATTCTTGTGTCTTGTGCATCAGAATCTCCACGTCTTTTGTTCCTTGACACGTGGCCTGAGACTTGTTCATGTTGAGACTAGTTGGCTACTTGGCTGTACATGATTATTTACAATTGAACAATTTACGAAATGTGGTGTGAGTATGTCTTAATGGGTAACTAATTAGGGTAGTAATCTGTAAATGTACATGATAGATTTTGCATAAATGTATAAAACATTTACAAATATACATTTTTTAAATATAATTGTAATACCAAAATCCTAACTTGTTGCCACAATGTAAATGTTAATGTTTAATGAACTGTAAAGATGGATCCTTGTATTTAATGTTTCTGCTGGCTGCTGCTGGTTTGTTTGTGCCTCCCCTGTGTTAATGGAGCGCTATGAGGTGTTGTAGACAGCAATAGATTACCATACATTTGTAAAATGGGGATGCAAAAGGCATTGAGTTGTGAGTATCTGTCCAATAAAAATGAAAGCTGCAAATTAAGTCGCATCCAAGTACATTGTATTTATTTGTATGCGCGAAACAACTTTTTACAGTCAATGTCACTTTCAAGCCTGCAGCTAGCAGAATCACCATTCTTAGCTCGCTGCATGCACTGGATCAGTTAGAGTCATTTATTTATATATATTTATTGATCAAAGTCAAGGGAGGATCTTTAAACGTTGAATTTCACTGCTGCCATTGAAGGATTGTTCCATTGTCGAGGATTCTTCAAATTCTACCAAGGATGCATTTGGAAATAAGGGATAAAATGCTAGTAAACTTTCAGTTATCATCAATAAGTATTAATAACTCCATACGTGAAGAGTGAACCACACAATTATCTATAGAACAACATCCATCCATCCATCCATCCATCCATCCATCCATCCATTTTCTACCGCTTATCCTGTATTCAGGGTCGCGGGGGGGCTGGAGCCGATCCCAGCTATCATTGGGCGAAGGCAGGGTACACCCTGGACAGGACGCCAGTCTATTATAGAACAACATAGTCAACTAAATTAATGAAACAAATAAAACCTAAATGAAAAGCAGATTTTAAAAATGGGGGGGGGGGGGGGGGGGGGCATTAAATGTCTTATAATGTTTCCCATTATCTCATCTCCTCCTGCTTTCACTTCATCACGTTAATTTGCTGCTATAGCACAGCTTTGCCACAAGGTGGAACCGTGATACCACCATGGTGCCAACCACCAAGACGCAATAATCCCAGTGACAGCTTTGAGAGCAGAGCAACCACTCATTTATCAAAATGGGCAGCAACTTACAATGAAGAATCATATTCTGTGCTATTTGTATCAGACATGACTGTCCATACTATACTACTAACTATTAACAAAATGTGAATGCAGCAATACAACATGGTAGCTCAAACATGATGGAAATGGAAAGAAGGCCCATTGAATGTGTCATAAGCAGGTAAGCTAACACCACTGTTTTTAAGTGGGCTGGGAACAGCCAACAACATGGAACGAAGCAGGCGGCGTCTTTAAAAAGGATGAATATACATGAATCCATGTGACTTACAGTTTTTTTCCGATTTCTAAACGACAGTGGGCCCAACTGGAGCCACATGTGTAAAACTCTAACACAGTCTGCACAGCAGCAGTTCATGTGGAAAAGCTCCTTTTTCATTGTTGGAACAGTTTTCAAAACTCTCCACAATTCTCTCCTGACTCTCAACCTGCACAACACTGTGGATTTACAGCACTTTGTTCAAATGTTAAACACACCGCTGTCAAAACTGTAAACCTCACATTCAAAACAGGATGATTTCAGCCTGGTGACTTTCAAACAGGGCTGCACGGTGGTGTAGTGGGTAGCACTCTCGCCTCACAGCAAGAGGATCCCGGGTTCGATCCCCGGGTCGGCCCCGGGTTCCTTCTGTGTGGAGTTTGCATGTTCTCCCCGTGTTCTCTCCGGGTTCTCCGGCTTCCTCCCACAGTCCAAAGACATGCAGGATGGGGATAGGTTAATTGAAGATTCTAAATTGCCCATAGGTGTGAATGTGAGCGTGAATGGTTGTTGTCTACATGTCAGCCCTGCGATAGACTGGCGTCCTGCCCTGCCTTCGCCCAATGACAGCTGGGATCGGCTCCAGCCCCCCCGCGACCCTGAATACAGGATAAGCGGTAGAAAATGGATGGATGGATGTTGTTGTAGTTAATAGCATCAATAAGCAGCAATAAAATAAAATAAATAAATGAATGGTTGATGAATAAACTTGGTGTATAGTATAATGTTTTATGTTCCATATAAAAAATCCTTCATGCTAATGATTCTGTTTATTAAGTTCCTCTGGACCAGGCAGCTTCTTCCAGGTCCAAAAAGTGAAGCCAAAGCATAATTATTTTAATTTGTATTCTCTCGGTTGGCCATCAGGGGGGGCTCCTCTGGTTGCTAAAAGAAGTCAGATTGCATGGAGGTTTTCACTTAATGTATTATCTCAGTAAACATGAGTTTGTGGTCTTAATCGCAGGTTTCAAGTCTTCAAAACAGCAGGATGTTCACTTAGTCAAATAGACCATAATGCAGGGTACCGCAGCCTCGCTGCTGTCGGGTCAAAGTTCAAGGTGCAGTGTAATGATGAAGTAGCAGTGAATGCATACTGCCTGCAACAGCAGCCTACTGTGTGAAGTCAGCTGCAACATGTACTTACAGTTAAAGGAAAGAGCATGTGATTTGGAGAGCAGCCTTTAATGTCCTCCTGAGAAAAGCAAAGCAGACCCCTCCTAAAAATGTCTCACAAAGCACGTTAGCCCACTGGGGGATTTATTTTGAAGGTGTTGGCCGGAAATCCGCTGTGTCGTTAGTCGGGAGTGGAAAATGTGGGGTGGGGAGGGGGGTGTTCAGACCGTGAGGGAGGGAGGAGTTGGGTGTTGCCTCGGTCTCCGAGCTGTAGTCAGGATTCCCAGTCGAGACTCAGTCCCGTTACACGCCGCGACACATGAGCCTGCTGCTCCCGAGATATCTGCGCCCACTACGTTTGACGTTTAAAGGACCACCATGGGAGTCGAAGGTTGCACCAAATGCATCAAATACATGCTTTTCTTCTTCAACTTCATCTTCTGGGTAAGCAGCCTTGTTGTTTCTTTAACGCGTCCTGTGTTGACGGGAGTGCGCAGCGCGCCTCCTCTGTGATTAACGGTCTAGTCCGTCCAGGCGGGCAAAGTCCAGCTTTTACCCGCAGAATTAGCACATCACTGCCGCTACTCCTCTCGGAAAACCGCGCCAAGCCTTCTCACCACTAGGGGAGATTATGGTGAAATGATAGCAACCTAACAAATCAGTCGAAAAGCGTGTGGCGTTGGTTTATGGGCTGGTACCGGAGCAGACGAGTCGGAGTGGAGTCGCCTCGTGTGTCACATTAGCATAAAAACACACGGAGAAAACAGCGTCTTCAGACCCAAAATGACCAGTTCACTCGATAGTTTTACTTTGCTGGGATATAAAACTCAGTTCCGTCTATTTGAATCACCGAGAGAGGACCAAATATGGCATTGGCTCATTGAAAAATTGCAAAATCATAAGTTTCTGGGAAGCTGTGGACGTTGGGCGGCTTTTGAGACCGCCTCGCTGGCGTTTGGTGAACGGCTTTGTTTGCATTACATCCTCCGCCCACCGTGTGTGTGCGCGCGCGTGTATGTGAGCGTGTGCGTGGTGGGGGGACTCGTGGTGGTTTCCATTTGGTGAGTCAAGGCCCAGCGTTGGGTGATGGATAATGGAAACATTTGTGGGTGTTTAGTTTTTCTTGTGTAAGAGCTGCTGTAGAGTTTGTTCTCATCAGCTCCTTCAATTGATCCACATCTTCTCCAGTACTTTTTTCTCTAAAACCCAGCAGCCGCCTAAATCCTGCCGAGCTGAAAACAATGTTCAGGTTTGATGGAAAACAGCCCAGTGTTAATACAGTACAGAGGGCTCCATTGGTGGGTATGCTTTTGGTGTTGTTGGTTAACATTCCAAAATACTGCACAACAGGTTACAACTATTTATTTGTCTCGCCGGCTGCAAGAAACCCGAAAAATACACTGTTCACATTCATCCACCAGAAATTTGGGCCACTAAATGACTGGAGAACATATCATATTTTAATTTGTTGGGCTGAAACGGACCCCAAGGGTGTTTTCACACTTGGTCCATTTCAGCCCAACAAACGATCTCATAGTGAGACTCAGCATTTTTGCACATGGGTGAACACTCCAAGAGACCCCTCCTGAAGCAAACCGTGCTCGGACCTCCTCAGGGAGGCCTTTGCCATTGTATTTTAGTGTTCTAGAGGCTTTCCGTTAGCGACACACTGTCGGATCAGTCAAAAAATATGAAATCTGAATTCCGGCTTCAATGCTTTCTAGTCGTTGATCCATGTCGTGAACAGCAAATATGTGTTGAAGTTGTCAAGAGATGCCGGTTCCTGATTGGCTAAGTGACAGTTAACGTTAACAGCTAACCATGCTAAGGAGGATGCATTGATCGACTATTCAGTAACAAATAGCATTGGGCGATATCTTTAATGTTATCATGATGTGTTCAAATGTAATCTTGTAAAATGCAGTTTGAAGATAAACCCAGTTGTTTGAAGGAGATGTTTTCACATGAATATGAAATAGATATTTCAGAGGGAATGAACAAGAAAAAGCTCAGTTTTTCACATTTTCTGTGTGGAAGCGACACACTAAACATCACATCATTGAAGAGGAAAGCATAGACTTTAATGAACTAGTAGTGTGAACAGGAACAGCACTGAGGCCCCATCAGAGCTGAGGTAGACCAGAATCACTCATTGCGGTCACATGGTAGAATTGTATTGGTTTTTCCAAGAAATACGTTGCCACTCGACAGGGGGGGGGTGGTCTCTTCTAAAATCCCTGTTCACATGCTGACTGGCTGACTCCGCCTCGTTAGATGGCGCTGTAGCCCTTTCTACAAGACGGTGTTAGAACTACTTCGGTACACGGCTACTTAAAAACAATAACAAATTATCTGGCGGCATACAGACAAAGATGGCGTTCGAGGAGTTAGACAGAGTAGTGTTGGCGTACATGTTGGGCATTTTGCAGTGTTTGGAAGACCATATGAACAAACACACAGAGTTTTTGATTTCGGTGATACGACACAAACTGTGCCGTCGGCATTTGATATTACAAGCTATCGTGGATAACGCAGATTTCTTCAAAACCATGGTGTCGTTTGACTGTTCCGGCAACAACATTACTATTTATGACGGCGTTGGTGCTTCCTTACACTTCCGGGTGAAATCCCCGGCGAAAATTCTCGTGCATGCGCAGGACTCGGAAGACGATTCGATCTTGTTCACAAGGCAGCACAAGTCAGATAAACAACAACTCAAGCCAGGGGTTGCAATCCTATCCCTACACGTTTCTTATCCTGTACACATGAATTTGATACGGTTTTGATGGGTTTAAGATCGTATAAAGGTCGCCCATGTGAACGCAATGTCTGAGTCCTCTTTTAAATTAACCAACACATATAGAACTGAGTCCCTTTTCTGTTGGTCCACTCTAAGTGGACTGAGTTTGGTTCATTTAAAGAGGACTATATGTCAAAACACCCTACAAACAACATCCAAGTTGCCTTGAAAACATAGTTTCTGTTGAGAAATGCTTTGGTTGTTGGCGTCATCAAAAAATGTGTGCACGTTTGCAATGGAGGTATGGTTTTGTCAGTTAGTGTTTTGTGCTTGTAGCTGTAACTGTAACCATCTAGTAACACATACTCGTAATTTATCTCCGGTGTAACATGCTGTGTTTCTCCACTAAATGCATGTATACATGGCCACTAAACACTGGCCCACTCTTAGTGCCCTTACATAGCTTGATACACTTTTTCATTGCCAAATCGCATGCACACTAAATTACGTCATCGTTGTTTACAAAATGTAAAAATATGTCCGTATTCTATCCCTAAGATGATGAGATTCGGGGAGGAAAAGAGAAGATGATCAGTATTTTTAGATGAGCGGAAATAGGTGGCTTAAGAGAAGGTGATTATAGGGGCCAACAGGGTCTTTTATTGATCGCTTCTATTCATTTTAAAATGTACACTCTTCCATATTAACTTTCAAACACTTCCAGCCTCTTTGCAGAGACAATCTAGACACATTAGAGGTTGTTAGTAGTTTAAGTGCAGTACAGGCTGACGCGTTGCAGACAGCTCCCTCATTTTAGAAGCAGCTTCATCAGCAGATCTGCAAGCTAGTGGGTGAGAGTTTTAAAGTGTTGCAGGCAACGTTGTTAAGAAATATCTCCAGGTGTCCAGTTAGACATGATGAACATTTGCTGTGTCATTGTATGTCATTCGGCAGTATTATTTGTATTGTTTGGGTTTGCAACATATGATAGACTTATATAGAAAACAGAAAAGTAACAAATCATATTTCTTACATTTGCTTGTGGAAAAACACTGCCGATTAATGAGTTGGCAAAATTGTTGCAGATTAATATTTGGTTCACTAATCAATTAATTGGATATATGTTTGCCTTAATTTATTTTCTCCACATTATCAAATTGAAGGATATCAGAGTTTCAGCACATATCATCATTGTTGGTTTTTGTAGAATGTATCATTTGTTTTTCATGTCTCCGTCCGAGCTGGTGTCGCGAACCGGGCGGTCTGGTTGGACGTAGTCTTAAGAACCGGTCGTTTTATTCGTTCTCCGGTTCGCCGCGGGCAGGTGTCGTCTAGAATCGTTAAAAAGCACCAGCAACAAAATTTGTTGAGATTTAAATCAAGAAAATAAATTAAAAAAAAACATTTATCTTTAGCATTTCTTTCCCTTTCTTTTTTCTTATCGTTATTCCTGTTTCTAGTCATTGACTGAATGTGTTAAGGAATTAACAGTGTATATGGGAATTTTTTTATCCGATTACTCGATTAATCAATGGAATAATCGGTAGATTACTCGATTACAAAAAGATTTGATAGCTGCAGACCTAGTCTCCATTTTACATGTTGTTTTTCTACAATCTCCTTATTTATACACATTATCATTATCAGAAATCACCACAAAACTGATATTTGCAGTGTTTATGTTTAAATATTAACCCTGTAATTATGGTGTTTTCAGACACCTGAAGGCAACAAATCTTAGCTCTACCAGGTGACAATTTAATGTCATGATCAGCTCAGTTTGTCAAAAATGTCAGTGATGTGATGGGTTTTGAACCTCTAGCTGGAACGATGTGGACCAGTTGTTGGTGGACTCTCACCTGGCCTACAGTTTGACCCCAGGAACCACAAAAAGAAATGCTCTTCCTCCTGATGACCATCCACCTCTGACCACCACCATCATCAATTATGAATGAACGAAAGTGCTGGTGTCAACAATACGCTCTTTCTTTCCCATCGCTGCACTTTTCCTCAGTCCGACCGTTTGGGACCAGAGAGTTAATAATTGAGCCACAGTTCCAACACTATCTAACAGAGATAACGGCCAGAGAGTCGGCATTCCCAAGCAGCAGCTTCAGCGCCACATACAGATGTCGTATTCCTGTCAGAAGAACATTGCCCTCTTTGGACTTGTTTCAATGTCAGAATCTGTGCCAGTGACACTTGTAAATGACACAAGTGGTCACCACTGGTTTATGTTGGTGCGTTAACTCTTGGTTGAAATGAGACCATGATTAATTCTGATATGAGGTTGAATTATTAAAATGAGTGTCCTTAGAGTCTGTCATTCAATCAGCTGGTCGGCTTTAAAAACCAGTCAAACTGTTTCGAACGAAGATTGGCCAATAACGATCAGCGGTCAAAAGAAACATTTTTCATTATGTTTAGCCATATGAACTGGAGCTGCCATATGTTTACCTGCTGCTCGATCACACACCTGCAGCCCGGCTTCACCCATCAGTCCACACCAACGTACACAAACGGGACCATGCTGGGCGTCCGTCACACACAGTAATGTTACAGTCACATGCAGCGGCAGCTGCGGCACACAGTGCAGCCACACACACTCACACACACTGGTGTAAAGTACTATTCTTGCAGTTTGTAACACTCCCAAGTCCAAAAAAACTTGTGGGGGAACAAAACATCTGGAAATACTAACTTAATCAGACATGTATTGTAATTCATTCACATGCTGCTGCTCAGAATAATCACAGCTCTTCTGCCAGCAGCGTGGCGTTCCTCCCTCTCCTCTGTCGGGGAGTTATGTGTTGACCACGTGAGTTAATATCATAGACTGAAAGAAGTGCACATGGCCCCCGTAATATCTCCCAAGGGTTTGTGGCATTTTCTCAAAAATGTCTACACAGTTGGAATTCCGCATTGGCTTCACTTCTCAGTCCTGGGTGTAGCTCCCTGGTTAATATAATATAATATAATATAATATAATATAAGACGCTGCCAACGGATAAAGTTGTACTTATAATTAGGGTTGTCACGATACCAGAATTTCAGTAGTCGATACCAATACCTGTGAATTTCCACGATTCTCGATACTAATTCGATACCACAATTTAAAAAAAAAAAACAACAGGACACATGTACTTTTAAATTCACTAATTTATTGAAAACTGCTTCAAACTGTCAAGTATTTAACACCACTGTGCTTTAAGATCTTTTTGCACAAGGTTTAAATTGCAGTACCAGCTGCCAACAGACCTATAGCCATCCAGTATAAAAACAAACAATACTGTGCTTATAAATATGGTCATAAATAACAATAGTCAACTATTTTACATTAAAAAAAGAACAGCAGTGGCCTATAGCCAGGTTTGACGTGCTTCCTCCTTTGGTCTGAAAACTTCTGAGGCACTTTTTGCATGTCGGCTTGTTTGAACAAGAATTGCTCCGGATTCATCCGCCTCGAATGCAAAATATTTCCACACGCGACTCTTCGCACCTGTCTTGTCGACGAGCCGACGTGTTGTGCTTTCGCTCCCACCCACTGAAGCCATTTTTTCCGAAGACGGCAAGTTTTCTTCTTCAGCGCCGCTTACTGCTCTGTGCTGCTCACACGCGTATACTGCCCCCGTCAGTTCCGCCAAGAATCGACACGGCTCGCCGAGTGAAGTTGTATATTCGGTTCTGACGATGCCAGAAAAAAGCAAGTATTGAATTATTTTTTTCGTGTCGCATCGAATTGGTACCGAAGTATCGGTTCTTGTGACAACCCTACTTATAATCAACTGTTATGATGCAAAAATGCAAAAACAGAAAGATAATTTCCTGCCAGTCCTGAAAAAATGACTTAACTTGATTGTTATGCAATACAGCACCACTCTCCTCTCTTTTTAACACGTATTCCACTTTAACCCTTTTAGTTTTATTGGCTGCTCAAAACCCTCTGGGAAAGGATCCGTCAGATCACTCTGACTGCAATGTGCGGTCGTTGAGCAGCCAACCGCCGACACTGGCTCTTTAAAAAGAGAGACCTCCTGTTTCCATATATCACACTGGACACTCAGAGGGATAAGAGGCTACAAGGGAGGGGAGGGGAGGGGGGGCACTGTTTGGTGGTATGGGATTCTTATGGGAACTGCAGGCAACACCCCAACCCCCCACTTCTGGTCCCCCAGAGTGCCCAGCATTCTACAACCCCCCCATACTCTGGGCAACAGGCAGAAATAGACACTGGAGGGAAGGCTGGCTGATCTCACACTACATGATATTTGAAGCAATTTCAGAGTTTCCCTTTCTGGTTGAGTCATTGAGCATGCCGATGAAGACGCTGTTATGACTTTTCCCTGAAAATAAAACGTGTGTCATATAAGTCTTGGGTTTCGCGTAAAAGGAAGCTGATATGCCGAGTCATTCACCAGTGGGAGCACTCCCTGTAGCCCGTTTTACACTTCCTTTACAATGTGGGTATAAAGGCGGGTCCGCACCGACTGCGCGATTCGCGTCGGTAAATGACGTCGGGCTACTTAACATGGCCTACTCGAACAACGACATGGGCGGTTCAGCCGACTACAGCCGACGCCATACGTTCCGCGCTTGCGCGAGATGTAATGTCTCCAAAACAACAGGCGGCGCTAATCTGTATTGTGGGCCAAAAAACACGAAAACCGGAAGTAGGCAGTTCTCTTTAGACCACCTTCTTCGATTCCACTGGTTATCTGGTATGTTAACCATCGTCACTTCCGGGCTTCACTGATTCACTAGTCAAGCTGCTAGCCTCCACCAATCAGAATGGTAAAAGAATGACCGACTCGAATGGCGTATTACACATTTGAATCGGCTGAAATGAACGCCGACGTGGGCCGATTCGAGCGACCACACCAAGCAGACTCATGTCACGGACGCCGACTCTGTCAAAGACGCCGATTTTCGGTCCGGTGTAGGCCCGCCTTAACTCCTTTTTTCCACACCATCATTATTGTAAAAGGTACAGAGACAAAACGTGTCGTCAGAATCGTTCCACCTCTGAGTCGGCAACCAAGGTAGTCTCAGAGCCGTAACAGAGAAGCGATGCCTCAGTGTGAATGGAGAGAGCCGGAACAGAAGGTGGCATTTTGAAGACGCTTTGAAAACGTGTTGCGTGCAGGACCCACCACCATATAACAAGCTCCGAACATTGATCGGAAGAAGATAGAAAGCCAGTAGTTGCTTGCTTGAAGAGTCATGTAAATATGCACAACATTGCAAGAGACATGGTGCTGGCAGACCAAACTCAAAATCCAATATTTATTTTTTCTTCCTGGAAATCAAAATATGACTCATGCTTACATCAGCTACCAACCAATTTCAACCAATAATATTATGACATCCATCCATCAATCTGAACGTTTAGAGATGCAGAGCTAGAGAAGGTCTTGACTTTTCAACCGTTAATTAATTTCTCTTAATCTCGCTCCGCACTGTTGCCGTTGTTTTGCGCTGTTATCACCTTTTGCTGCGAGCCACTAACTCGGCCGTGAACATGTTGAAAGCTGCCTGGAGGCAATCCTTCTGCTCCTGATATTGAACCAAGCACCATTCTTTCATGAAATGTTTCACTTCTACTTAACCACTCTACAAATAAGTGACCAGTAGACCTTTTAGCTACTGGTTGAAAATGGTTGACACATGAGTCATGACTCTTGCTACTCCCACTTAATTTCACTCATATTTCAGTGATTCTCTAAAATGAAGCAGCCTGAAACAGTTTTAGATCTGTGCTTGATAGCTTTTGAAAAGCTGCCAGTCCCTCTGACTCAAACATTCCCGATACCATATATTTAATTTTGGTTTTATAAACCAGCTGTTCATAGATGTGTTTGTTCGTCAAACCCCTTTGCGTGTCCTTTAGCCTTTAGAGACAACCTGGGACCAGGACTGTTCCTGACCTCAGTTTATTGGGAGTTGTAGCTGCACTGCTCCGGCATCGGTCACAGCCCAGGCAAAGCATAATAATCATAGATTTCAAATAGGGTCTGTCTGGGTTCTCCCTCTGATATATATAGGCCGTAAAGTAAAGCCTTTCAGAAAATGCTTTAAATCTTTATGGATTTCAGTGATGAGTAATTCTCTAAGGAGGTGGGAGTTCACTTAAAGTTAGTGACTCATTCTGGTGTGTGTGTGTGTGTGTGTGTGTGTGTGTGTGTGTGTGTGTGTGTGTGTGTGTGTGTGTGTGTGTGTGTGTGTGTGTGTGTGTGTGTGTGGAATCTCTGCACTCTTGCCAGTTATGGTGTTGATCTGGTTGCTGGGCAGCAGCTGGCCACAGTTCTGGAATGGACCTTGCTAAGGGAGGAGGAGGAGGATGAAGAGGGAGCAGGGGGGAGGCTCCTGAGCCTGTTTTGGTTCACATCTATTCACAGAAACTAGTGTTAGCTACTTTAATTAAGATATTCTCTTTGATCACATTTTCTTATTTTGAATGAATTGACGTATGAGATTTCGAAGATATCCAGCGTCTGCTGTGTCCGTTACTGGTTTATTTTACCGCCGGTCTGTGTGGTGATGCTTGTTACTGAGGTACATGCTAACTCTAGCTATATTTAGGATGTCTTTGTCTTGGGCCAAACAAAATGACTCAGGAAGGCGTATGTCTATTTAAACCAGCCTGAAGAACAATACATTTCAGTTACAAAGTTACATATTGCAGTTTATGCAGGGCTTCCCCAAGGAAATCGGTTAGACAAAGAAGTATAAAAAAAATAGTTTTCCCAGGATTCACCAGCCACCATTTTCTGAGTACGCTCGTTAAAATTTCACGTGCATGAATGAGAGCTGCACCAATTGATAGGCCACCGGTTGTCAGCTGATTGTTTACACATATGTTGCATGATGTTTTTACATCGTCACAGCCACACACACACACACACAACAACAACGCACAAAGGGCTGAGTGGAAGCATCCAGAGGCTGCAGGATGTGAGGTGTGTGATGCACAAAGACATCAGCCTCCAAAGGCAGCCGTTTAGAGAGAAGGTAACTTGGAGGTGAGCGTTCACGCAGAGGCTAGCCAAGTTTATTTGTATAGCAGCATTTCTACACAAGGCAATTCAAAGTGCATTACAGAGGCGGATAAATACATCAATAGCAAAGATATTCAAATTTACAGTAAGAATAGTTAAGTATAGAATTAAGAAAGAATAAAAAGGGAAAAGTGCCATTTTAAAACGATAGATAAATGTGTGAGAAAGCTGCATTAAACAATAATGGTTTCAGCCCTGATTTAAATGGGCCCTCAGGTGGTCAGGGAGTTTGTTCCACAGGTGGGGAGTATAGAAACTAAATGCTGCTTCACCCTGCTTGATCCCGATTCTCCTCAGTAAACCTGTCTCAGATTACCTGAGGGGTCTGGATGCTTCTTAACGAACAAGTAACTCTGAGATGTATTAAGGCCAGAGACCATTAAGTGCCTTGTGGAACAGTAACATGATTTTAAAATCTATCCTTTTACACACAGGAAGCCAGTGCAATGATTTAAAGACAGGTGTGATATGGTCCATTTTCCTGGTGTTGGTCAGGACTCTGGGCAGACTCTGATTTTTTTACAGAGACCTGTAAAGACACGAGAGCCGTCTATTTTCCTCTATAATACTATTCGAATTTCATTCCATATTTTTTTCGTGCGTCTCCGTTGCCATGCTCTCGTCTCACCGTCAGCTCTACTTTTAGTTTCTCATGTACATCCTGCTGTTCGTCTCATTCCAAATGAATAAGCCAATGGAGACGCGAGTCGATCTAGCTAGCAGTAAGCAGCATGAATGAATCTTTCATTCTTTCAATCCGAGTGCTGCAGCGGTTATTTCTGATAGTGAGGTTGTGATTCAGAAAACTTAATTGTTCATCAGATTTCATGTGTCAAAAGCATCCGCTTTATGCGAGTAGGCCAAGCGGAAAAAAATGTAGTACTAATTTCAGTAGTTGAATACTATTGATTTTTTTTACTATTCAAATTATATTCGAGTTCATTCCAACAGCCCTAAAAGACACAATTACAATAATGTAATCTACTGAAAATAAATGCATGAACATGTTTTTCTTGTTCATGACAGAAATCCCTTAATTTTTGCAGTTTTTAAGATGTAATAGGCTGATTTAATAATAGTCTTTATGTATAAGTTCATAATCTAACGATACCAAGATTTAGGACTTGGTCTGTAGTTTGCATTGAGCTGGAAGAAATTCTGGCTCATCCACTCATTGATATGTTGTATACACTTACTCAGTGAACATAACGGACTGTAGTCATGTGGTGAAACTCTAACTAAGAGTTGTGTGTCATCAGTATAGGTGTGGTAAGAGATGTTGTAATACTTCATAATGAGCTAGGAGGAGCATGTATATCAGTCTGGGAATGGAGCCCTGAGGCATTGAAGTTATTGGTGCATCACTGTTAAGATGTATGTCATTCAAATCTTAAATAAGTGCAGTCTCAGTGCTGCGGTGTGGTTGACATCCACTGGAAAGCATTGAAGAGATTGTTTTGGCTCAAGAAAGTGGGAATTTGCAAATAAACAACATTTTCAAGGATCTCACCCAAAAATGTTAGGTTTGATATGGGCCTGTAGTTACTTGTTACTGAGGCATCCAGATTACACTTTTTTATAAAAGAGTTTGATTTCTGAAGTATTAGTACTACTTGCAAAACTTCTTTTGCAATGCAATTAAAATATGTTTTAAAAGGCTTGTAGGCAGCAGCTAGTGGACTTTAAGTGTTGAAGAGTTTCTTTCAGACCTGCATAATCTAGGAGTCTGACATTTTTGAGATAAAATAAAGACTTTGAGATACAAGTGACATTACCATGTTGTCTGAGGTGGAGCTGTATACTGTGCGTCTTATCATCAGGATTGTATCAGTGAATAAAGCTGCAAAGTCACTGCATGACTTGTTTGACACTAATTCAGGAGGAACTGACAGTAAAGGGTTTGTCAGTCTGTGGACAGCAGTGAATAAGATGCAGGCGTTGTTTTTATTGCTAATCAGAGAAAAAAGACTCTTGTCCTTTTCAATTCCTGGTTATAGATGCAAAGACTCGCTTATTAGATGTCGTAATGAACCTGGAGTTTAGTTTTTCACCAACTGCATTCAGCCCATCTTCACTCTCTTTAATGAGCTTTTACCAGTGTTGCGTACCTCGATGGTGACTTTTTCTTTCCAGGAACATTGGAACTGAAAGTATTTTTATAGGATTTTATTGCAGATTATTATTACTCTCACAATAAGTTGATCGTGGTGAAATTCCATTATGTTGCCTTTTTTATTTTTCTTGACAGAACCTTGTACTTGTACTGAACTGATGGAAGTGCATGTGTTGTGTGTTGCAGCTTGCGGGAGGTGTAATTCTGGGCGTGGCCCTGTGGCTGAGACACGACCCGAAGACCAGCAACCTGCTGGAGCTTGAATTGGATGGAGCCCATGCTCCCAGCACCTTCTACATCAGTATGTATCTCATCCCTACCATCTCTACAGTCTGTCTCCGCCTTTGTCTGATGAAAAATCTCTTGCTCAATCTTCTATTGATGCACTCAAACTTTAGTGTCTGAGCTCATTTATGTTATTTCCACACAACGCTGCCCTTTATCCACTAACAGGGCCCAGTTAAATGTTACTCACTGCATTTATTAAAATGGAAATACTCCAATGTTATTTAGTCTTTAAATTAATTTGACTAATTTTGTTCAGGTTGTGGAAAGACAGGTTTAAATAAAAAGCCTCAAAGTTTGTATCATCCAATTTGTGGTTTAAAAGAAAAGAAGTTTCATGGAAACAGTAAGTCATATGAAAGACTCATATTTTACAACATATTACAACATATTCCATGTCTGCGTCATTCTACGTCACTGATGAGGTAAAATCATTTGTAGCTCAAAATTGCACAAACTACAAAACACACCCATTTTAGCTGGTTCAGACCACAGGAAGTGACATTGGGCTGAGTTTCGAAATACAAGTTAACATTGAATTTATCGTGGCAGGTTATTTGATCAGTAGTTTTCCCTTTCACTATAATGCTCAACGTAATCAGTAAAAGCTAGTACAGCCATATTATGAACCCAGTATCTGTTAATGAGTACATCATAGCATTTCTTTGATAATGAAGAAGTAAATATATATATATATATATATATATATATATATATATATATATATATATATAAACACACACACACACATAAACAGTATATAATGTGATATTCCACATTATCTATTAATGGCCAGAATAAGCGGATCTCCTTTAGGGCCCTATGATTAAGATGAATGTCATATTCATTATTCATAAAGATGGAGTGCAGGACTTTTAAATAAAAATTAATAGGGCTGCCACTAACGACTAACTTTCTATCAATTAATCCATCTAATATTTTGCTGATTAGTACATGAATGATTGATTTTCCTCCAAAACATCAAATGGACCATTTCATTTCACTATGCCATTGTTTAATGCAGCACAAAACGTAATGAAACACTTGGCACAAAGTATGTTGTCATGGCAACGCATCACCTGGTGGCTTATTAGATTCAGGTGGCTCCACTGATTGGTCTGGGAAAATCACATTGACTTTGGGTAGGAGAAGAATCAACATAGACAACGTACATAATTGAAACACAATGAGCTCAATGTTTTTATTGTACTGTAATGTTCTTAATGTGCAGCAGTGCTGAGGTTTGTTTGCCATATAAGTTACAATCGGTTGTTCTGATCCACAACATGTAGGATCACCAATTTAATAAAAATGTATCCGTCTGAGCTGAACAGCATGTTATCCAGAAAATTATCCATCAACCGTTTTTTGTTATATTAATCAATCAACAAAATGTCAGAAAACAGTGAAAAGGGCGTGTCAGAATTTCCCAGAACCTTTCAAATTGCTTGTTTTTTCTGACCAACATTTCAAAACCTAGTTTTCTGTGATGTAAAATAGAGAAAAGCAGCACATTTTGACATTTGAGAAGTCATTGATGATTCAACTTCCTGCTAGTCTGCCGAATGGAGTCCAGTTAATCACTTGCACATACAGTACAGTACACACAGGTCTCTCTCATTATTAAACTGGTGTGAAATATGTTGGGACAAAGAGGAGCGGCGCTGCCACGCCCAGATCACCAGCCACTTGTGACCAGGACTAACAGAGGGCACACAGCTCGTCATATGACTGTAAAAGCCTGCTCTCCCACACAAATCTGCATCCACGTTAGCGACTCAGTTCCTCCTGTGAGTCATCCGCCTCCTCAGTAAGAAGAGACATGAAAGGGAAGATGACAGGAGAACGGCATGATCACCAAATACATGTGAGATCTAAAATGCAGTTACAAGACAACAAATGGCGGGTGTGTTTGGGTCGTTGTTTCCTCCGTCGTCTGTGGCAGCATAGCTGTGGTCGTTCAATAAAAAAAGGCTCATCATTCAGAGAGGAACTACTTAGGGACTTTCTCTTGATTGCATCCTACGCATTACATAAAGCCTCCCTCTCATTCCGGAGGAGGGGAGAAAAGGCCTTGACGGTTAAGGAAAAAATTCCTCACTAGTCCTTCCTCCTCCTCACTCCTCCTCCTCCTCTTCTTCCTCCTCCTCACCAGCTCCACCCTCTTCCTCCCTCCTCCTGTGAAAGTTTTCCTCTCCTTCCCTCCGCCTGGTTTCTTTCCACTGTCGCTCTCCCTTACAAGCCCATCTGGTTGTGGTTAGTGTTCGAGTCACGCTGTCTCACTTCTCCTTATTTTTCCTTTCGTCCTTCCCTCCCTCCCTCTATCTCTGTCTGCCCTTTTTTCCCCTCCCCTCCCCTCCCGTCTTCATCCCCTGCTGCCAGGAACATTTCAATATGGAGTCCTACATCTGCCTCTCTCACCCCGACCCGCTCACAGACACAATTACCCCAATGGCACTCCGCCTCTCGCCTTTCTCCAGCGGGGTTGTCAGTTAACAGACGGATCACTTTTTACTTTTAGTCTGTTCTCTAAACTATCGCAGTTTATCTGAAATGAACTCGACTACATCCGAATGATCAGCTGAACGAGTCTCGGTTCACATTAAGTCGTGTTGTTTTCCAGTCACATACAGTTTCTCAGTAAAAATGAAGTTGAGGGGTCAGTTCCTTCCAGGTTACGTAATCATTGTAGCTTTTGTGGCGAAGTTAGAAACGGTCATGAGGTTGCTGGCTGGGCTGAGAGGATACTAATGCTGATCTTTGTGAGAAATACTTCCGTCTTTATCAGACTGTTGACTCTCAGTTATGTGTCTGAAAACACACGCCAATACTTCACACAGTTTACAGTTACAGCAGCTTCAGGCAGCAAAGATGCCGCAAATGAAACATCAATATATATTGGACTAGGCTATGTGGTTGCGTTCAAATTGATTAGAACTAATTAACTTTGAATTAGCTCTTTTGTTGTTTTTTTACGTGTCAGCCCTCGGCATGAGACCATATGACATTTCATGTCACGATTATCCTGATAATCAATAAGCTTAAAACTCTGAAAAATGGCAGCAAAACATACTGAAATTACCTTACATTTTATTGCATCAGAGATAAGACATCTTTTTTTCAGTGAAAAACATTAAAATAATCAAAAATTAAATTAAATTATCATACATCTTAAGGTGTCCCTGCATAAATACAGGATAAATACTTTTTTTCATGGTGAGTCTCCATTATTGAGATAAATGCAAATATCGTATGGAGTGACTTGAAAAAGCTGTTAAGCTTAATATCATGGTAGAGACGTAAAAATAGAGCATGATTTAAAATGATCAAACATGATTTGTATTTTTGCTTATGATTTATGACCATCTTATTTGAGCTTATTTGATTTTTCAATTAAAGATCCCAAAAATATGCCACTTATTTGTGATGCAATAAACTTTTTATTTTAAGCATATTTTGATGATTATCTCAACAATATTGGGAATCACAATTATTTTGGTGAGGATAATTATTAACATTAAATAACATACTGTCCCATGCCTAGTCTTCAGTGATGACACTGTTTTCATACCAACCTGGAGAATTTCTTGTGCCCTTAAATGGTTGGATGGCAGTATTATTTATAGAGTACCACAATATAACACGGAACCGGAAGCAGCAGGAAGGAAAGCTTTCATTGTATAATAAACAATAGTCGGATGACTAACACCGTAGACTGCATTAGCCATAAGATTAATTAATAGAGATTCAGACATATTCAGACAGATATGCACCTGTGCTAATAATCCTAAAACTACTAAACCAGAGGTAAAACCTATTTTCTAGGATTGGTCTTATTGGAGTTATCAAAATAATTTAAAGGTCACCACATGGAATTTTGACTCAACTGCAGGTATTTTATTTTAACCCAGCGCACCAGAAATGTTGTGAATGCAATTACATTATGTAGCCTGTATGACCAATTTAGATTAGTCACACAGGCTACATAATGTGACCAATTTAGATTGACACCAAACAAGGCAGTAATGGGCTGCACATCAATAGTAATACCATATGCTTCACTTGGGCTACTTTAACACGCATATGTTTTTAATTCAAAACTCATAACTTTTGCTATATTTATGCCCAGCGTCCACACTAGTTACCCTCAAGTTGCCAAAATGTTTCACAACTTGTGAGTTCCGTTTGAACACCTACAACGATGCCGTTTCAAAACGTTTTCATTTCAAAACACCGGAGTTGCGTCCTAGGCTGGACAGGCGGAACGGAAAGGTTTGATCACCTGGGTCGGGTTTTTATCCGACTACGCATTTTACATTATCTGGTGTTCGGGTCCACTGGATCCATGGGGCAAAAACAGTGGAAGAGTGGAGGCAGGACACAACCTAATAAAAGCTTTATCCATGTCTGGCTTCTTATCACAATCCATTAAGATGGCCAAAATAATATCTCCACAGAGGGCCTCAGAACTGATTTTAGAAGAGAGAGAAGATTGGGAAGATAGTGAAGAGGATGATATTTCAGAATTTGAGTATCACATTTCTGACCATTCAGAGAGTGAGTTATAAAAGTGGGATGAGGATCAGCCATCCCCAAAACGAAGCCGTCAGCAGGTAGCCACATTCTAAAAATTACCCCAATTACCTAATAACGGCAATATCTACTTCCCTGAATGAGCTGTTGCAGTGTGAGTAGTCACTCCTCCTGTCCACTGGCTCATCCTGCAGAACATCCCGATTCCACAACTCACTGCTGGTCTGTTCTGTTTCCTGTTGATAAAAACATGTTTCTAAGACTTGTTACAAGTTACAGTTAAACTGTTAAACTGAGTAATAGAAATGCATGGACTCCAATGAGAAGCTGAAGATGGAAAAAAAAAACAATGTGGTTGGATTCCTTGTGCAAAGGCCTTTAGATGGAGGCCGTCATGTTGCACAGGCCCATTTCCAAAGCAGCAAAATGAACAGCTGGCTGACTACCGACTGTGTTCGGCGTGCTCCCTGAACTTTTCAGAAAAGTGCTGGTCACTGGAGCAGATTGTCCTCTTGCTGTCAGATTGGTTGGTGACAAGCGCGTCTTGTCTCTATAGCTTACAGTCTGAAGCAATATCCTCTTCATGGTGAAAAGAAAACAATACCTAACAAATATCTCGTAGCCCAAATATATCATACAACCGAGGCTAGAGTGGTGATGGTGAAGTTATTATCGTCATAGACCCCCAGTGCCCTGCGGTTGTTTTTCTGATGCCATGTGGGCACCAGGGCCTCAGAGACCCAAACACTCCCTCCCAGAAAGCACAAAGGCTCGACACAGGGAGACACCATGCACCTCTCAAAAACGAGGCACACATTAGGATGTACTCTTGCTAGTTTAGTTTGAGAAAAGGCGGGAGCGATGGGCTAACTCAAACCCGACCAGATCGTGTTTACAGCATGATGAGGATTTGTGCACTTCTTTGAGCATTCACCTTTTGCAAACATTTCTCCTTACCACTTTTTATGACTTGTTTGCACATCATGTGGTCTACTTTTTATGTGTAGCCTTGAAAGTCGAGATGATCTTAACACGTCTCACAGTAATGCCACGATGTTGAGAGTCACGTAATCCACCAGCTCGTCTTCCGACTGCACAAGGCAGATGTGGAGGGGCCTGCTGAATGTGAGCAGATAGAGAGCATAATGGAAGAGGATCCATCGGGAGATTAAATCAAGACGGACAGGAAAAAGACTTTTAAGTAAATGGAATTATTGAGAGCATAATTTCAAATGAGCAGATGCATTAAATGGGACAGATGGGTGGCGGTGAAGAGAGGGAGAGGTTGAGACGGCAGAACGGCATGGAAGGAGGGGAGGGACTGTCTACTGGAGAGCAACTGTACAAGAGATGGAGGGAGCACTTGGTCCGGCTCCAGCGTATCGATTTACAAATTTGTGTGTGTGTGTGTGTGTGTGTGTGTGTGTGTGTGTGTGTGTGTGTGTGTGTGTGTGTGTGTGTGTGTGTGTGTGTGTGTGTGTGTGTGTGTGTGTGTGTGTGTGTGTGTGTGTGTGTGTGTGTGGCTCTGTGGGTAGAAAAGAAGTGGGGGATGGGGGTTATGTGGTACGGGACCAGTTAGTGGTGCAAAATCAAATTATGTCTGAGCTGACAAGCAGGAGTAATGATGCTGGGGCGGAACACGGAGAGCTGCACTCCCTGATACGAGCACAATAGGCACAAAATGCTCACCCACATCAGTACATCATGTGTGTGTTGGGGGAAAAAGTGTATTTATTTGGATGAAGTCAAGGAGGGGGTTGTTATTTATGGAGCCCTCAATAGTTCTCAATATTAATTACATTAAAAAGTCATAATGTGAAAAAGTGTCAAATATTTAAATACTATTGTGTTTTTTATGAAGTGTTATATAAATAACTTATGACTTATAATTATAAAGTTATGTAATTTTTATCACAGCCTTTTAATTTTAAGTTATTATTGTCATGATGTCATGAGGTTGTTACAGACTGAAAAAGGGGCGGGGCTTTTGCTGCTGCCGTTGTGCATCTTTCTTTGAAGATCAGAGCGTGAACTCTAGGATCAACCTGCAAGTCGCTGCTATTTAGCATCAGCTCTCCAGTTTGAGGTCGAGTAATTATCCGAGCTCACAAGCCAACCTGGCATGTGCCGCCGCGTTACGTGAACTAAAATGAGAGGCGAGTTATTACGTGCGTACGTTGTTGCCAGCAGCAGCCTCTAGCCGGTTGGCTCTGAGTTAATTAGGAGTTAACGGCATATATTTGGACTCGTGGTGTGACATGAAATTAAAGTGTAGTTGAGATGTTAAATAAAAATTCAGGAAATAGATTGATTGGTTTGATGAAAATGAGAGCAGTGAAATATCATTCCATAATAATACATTTTGACACATTATTAGTTTGTTGATATATTTAACAGAATGTATTAATGCTTATTGAACATCTGAAAGGTGTCGGCGTCAGTTAAAAGCCATGTAATGACTGTGATAAATGACCTCACCCAAAACTCATTTCTGCAACCCCGTGGATTTTTCAATGTTTACTGCAGTGAATGGAAACTAAAAGACTGAACGGAAAAAGCACATTTAACAATCCACCACACATTTTTTATAGGAGTGAAACCTGGAAAAACAGCAGATTGGTCTTTCAGGGAAAAAAGAGACGGAAGTGATTTTTGTCACATTGAAATGATGTTTTTCTCACATAATTTAATGTGTTTAACTGAATTTATATTGAAAATCACAATTCAAACATCTCTAACATAACCGTGTTCCATCTGTCCACCCAGCGTTTAGCCTGCCTTGCTCCCCCTACATACACCTGAACCTTTATTAGCCCGTTGCTTCCTTTTCTCAGTGACAAGAAACACATGGACCTCTCTGAGGAGACAGAAATCAAGTGCAACACCTGTTTTATGTCCGTCATGTGTTGAATTATGGAGAAGGGATAAACAACTTCCTGTGAACATAACTTAATTCTACTGGCATGAACAAGATTGCGCCCTCTGCTGTCCATCAGATGCTGTTGCATGCACACATTAAAATGGGGTGACGGATACATCCACAGCTTCAAAGCCACAGTGGGTTTAAAGGCTTTTAGTGGTTTTCATCCTTGTAAGAGCTGTTGGGATTCACTTGTTTGTCTCTAAGAAGCAGAATGACTTTGAAAAGCATGTCAAGTCTGCTGTCAAGTATCCTGCAGCGTTCCTGCTAGCCCTCGAATTTCTACCTGTTACTGTAGGGGTATTGCCAACCGCTCAAACTCTACCATCTCTCTGTGTGTCCAGGTGTCCACATCCTGATCGCCGTCGGCGCCGTGATGATGGTGGTCGGCTTCCTTGGGTGCTACGGCGCCATCCAAGAGTCCCAGTGTCTATTGGGAACTGTGAGTGATGTTTAAAAGGTTCCCTGTGGAGTTTAGACCTCTAGTAACGCCATGGTGCTGTTTTCTTCACAGTCTCGGCCTGCTCTATATGAAAAGTGAACTTTATAACCTCTATATAAATAAAAACAGACTTTTTTTTCCTGAGTGTGTCCCCGTTTTGTTTCTCGTGCACTGCACGAGGACATGCATGTACGCATGTGGTTGGCACAATACTCAGTCCTACCGATTGTTTCACACTATTCACTGATCAACAGGTGGCGGTAACTCGCCGAGATATGCTGCAGTGTGTCAGCAAAAGCAGGGAAGAAGAAGACTGCGAGCTCATAAACATGAATGTTATTGTTGGATTTAAAATCATTTAAAAAATCCTCTGTCTGAATGTTCAATGATGACGGAAATGCTCTCAACTTGTTTTGTTAGAACTGAAAGATTCACACTGTGTTTTGGTGAGAAACACTGCTTGTAAGCTTTTGTTTGTGTTGTGAGACAAACTCCACAGGGCCCCTTTTAACTTTTAAAAACCCGATTTTCTTATTGAAAAGGAAATCCTGAAATGTAGCAGCTATCTGATGTTTTTCTTCTGTTGCAGTTCTTCGCCTGCCTGGTTATCCTGTTCGCCTGTGAAGTTGCAGCTGGAATCTGGGGCTTCATGCACAAAGACACTGTAAGACTTCACAAATGTGTTCGACCGGATGTCTTTTTTCCACAACCGAAGCTTCTATTGGGGTTTTTTAATGAAGTGGGAAAAAAAACAAATCCTCATTTCGAATCAAGCCATTAATTGGATTAAATTACCTTTTTTATTAAATAAACTTTGTAAAATAACTGAAGGAACTTGTCCCTTTGTGTGCGGCGAGCAGGAGAGCAAGGAGTTTTTTTACAACACTCCGAGTACTTGGAAATGTTTGGATCAAACGAGCCCTAAATAATCCTCTGCTGCCACCACTAGAATCTAATTTTACAAATAGTGTTATACTCATTATATTAGTGTAGCATCTTTATTTCAAACTGTGCAGAAATCCTCTGGCTTTTAACAGACTGACTAGACATGCAAATGGAAGAAGCTGGGCAGATCTCATATTGGTTCAGGATGCCACACAAAGGAAGTGATGCACCTTATTAATTACTCAAACAATATGCCACACAATACAACTTCATCCATTTTTTTTTACTATGGACTGTGTATAAGTGGACATTGGTTTGTGGATCGGCATTTTGGCTTTTTGCAACCAGAAGTGACACAAGAGGGCGGAGCTTAGCACAACCTGATCCCGAATAAGCAAAATGTTGCAATTAACTTTCATGAGCTGAAAACTTGTTGCAAGATGAAAACATAGACAACCTTCAAACCTTCAGTCAATCAGCAGGTAGCCCCGCCCCTAAATCATCCCCTGCTTTCTGGTCTGTTTGACTCTAAATGGACCATAATGTACTAAATGAACATCATGCTGGATTGAACTGGACTTTAAACTAGAGATTGAGACCATAAACCCTGTTTACAATGTTTACTACAAATAGGTTGAGGTTGAATTCAGGTAACAGCACTTAGTTGGAAGTCTGAGGCTGAGCCCATTAACAGCTCTTTGTTCCTGTTTTAGGTGTCAAAGGAGATGATCAACTTCTACGACTCCGTGTATGAAAAGGCCATGACACAATCCCTCACTGATGCGGACAACAAAAAGGCTACCGCCTCTGTGCTCAAGGTCTTCCATGAGACGGTATGAACGTTCACTATGAAATGTATCATTTGTATTAATCTCATTTGCATTATAAATGTCTTTATTTGTTTAGAATATTAAAGAATTAAGCATTCAACTTTTCAAAGTAACCAAAAAGCTCCCAAGATTCAACCCCATTGTAAATTAGGTTTATTAGCAAAATTAACAGATTTTCAGGAGTTTGAAATAAAAAAAGCAAACAAGTTAAATTGCTCAACACAACTGTTACAAGCAGTTTCTCTAAATTAAACGAATAATGTCACTTTTACTGCCTACTGCAGTTTCAAAATTATTCAACCCCTTCACGAGAGACATGTTTATTACTTAGTAGAGCAGATTTATAGTCAGACACCAGCTCCTTGCAGCGCTCCTGAGGAATCTTAGCCCATTCCTCATGAGCAAAGTCCTCAAGTTCTACAATGTTCTTTGGTTTGCACGTGGCAACCGCCTTTTTCAAATCAAATCAATCAATTGGATTCAAGTCAGGTGACTGTGATTCCCACTCTGGTGGACTTCGATGTATGCTTTGGATCATTGTCCTGTTGGAAGGTCCAATGACGTCATCCAAGCTTCAGCTTCCTCACAGATGGCACAACACTTTTTGTCTAGGATTTCTTGATACTTTATTGAATCCATCTCGCCATTCACACGGTACACATTTCCAGTTCCAGAAGAGGCAAAGCAGCCCCAAAGCATCACCGACCCACCGCCATGCTTCACTGTAGGCAGGGTGTTCTTTTCAGCATATGCCTCATTCTTCCTCCTCCAGACATACCGCTGATACATAGGCCCAAAAAGTTCTAGTTTTGTCTCAGAATCCCAAACAAAAATCCCAAACTGCGGTTTATCTACATATTTTTCTGCAAACTGGAGCCGACTTTTTTTTGGGCCTTTGGGTCAGCAGTGGTGTGCGCCTTGGGGTTCGGGCATGGAAGCCCTCTGGGTTTAGTATGCGCCTCACTGTAGAAACTGCTGCCAGGAAGTTTTTTGCAGTTTCACAAGGGTTTTTGACCACCTGTCTCCTCGGGAATCTGATAGTAGCCTCTGATGTCTTCTCCTTCCTCCCACGTCCAGGTAGTGTAGCCACAGTTCCTTTGACTTTAAACTTCCGAACTGTGCTACCTACTGTATCCTTTGGGACATTCAGAGCCTTTGCTATTTTTTTATCCTGTTCCTTGTCTGTGCAAGTAAATAATCTCCCCTCTGAGCTTAATGGATAACTCTCTTGACTTAGCCATGTTTCTAACATGCAAACAAATGTCACCATCAACAGTTCAGGTATTTTATGTGTTCTATATTAAGGATACCTGGTACAACTAATGAAGCCTTTGATTAGTTGCATCAGGTGTGTTTGAAACCACTTTTAATTGCTTTTATTAGGAATTCTGTTCAGGGGTTGAGTCATTTTGAAACGGCAGTAAGTAAGAAAAGTGGCATTTTGTATTGAATATGAAGATACCACTTGTAATGTTAGTTGTGTTGAGCTATTTGACTTGCTCTTGTTTAGTTTGTTAAATACAAACTTCTGAAAATGTTGCCAATAAACCTAAATTGCAAAGGGGGTTGAATAATTTTGGGTGCAACTGTATATATGTATATACCTGGGTAAAAAACGCATCACATGCATGTAGTGCTTGACTGGAGACGTTTTGATACGACTTGGTGGTGTGTTATTCCAGTAGACAGTTCCACACATGACTCCTATACAAAGATCAACTAATGAAACGCTACGGCTGATCTCATTAAAGTCGAGCAGAAATGGTATTCAAGAGTATGTATCTTTAGTACTGTGACTTATTTCCCAGTGAAACAGGGAGGAATTTATTTGATCATGGAAAAGATCAAAGCGCTTTACTGCTGAAAATTACAGAGTGATTGAGGGCTGGATGTGATGATATTATTGGTTGAGATTGGTTAGTACAAGCTGATGTAACCCGTCATATTTTGTTTTCCAAGAAACTTTTTGTTATGAAGAAATAGATTATTTAGGAATATGTTGTTAAATAGGGGCACATCTATGATTATCTTTGAGTCTTCATTATATCCAACAGGAAACATTTGAAATGTGGCCTACTTGAACCCAGCTTCCCCTGCTGAGGAACTCTTGAAAAGGAAAGTAATGGAAGTGTGTTTATGTGTTTTGGGTTTCAGCTGAACTGCTGCGGTAAAGGCCAGGGGACTGCCTTCCTGACACTCATCACAGACAAATTTGGCCTGACTGAAATCTGCCCCAGCGCTGGAACGTCGGTTGTAAGTCACATCACAGCTTGGCCACACTGAGCATGTGTTCACACGCTCTGAGCAGGTCACCTTTCAAATCAAGTCTTAGCGCCCATGTTTACATGCATCAGTATTCATGAAGTTCTACATGTCCCATGTGCATAATATATTATAAACACACTAACAATGTGTTATAGTCTTCTTATAGCACTGTATACTGGTAGTTATTCATAATGCTTTATAACAATAATCATAACGCATTGTAAAGCATTTTGACTTAAAAAGGCAAGTATCATACTTTAGTGCTTCCTACTTGCAAAAAGGGATTATATCATAATTCACATAGTTCACATTATCTTCATTATTTTTTTTTTATAATGCATCATAATCAATGTTGAAATGCATTATATGTGATTATTATTTGGTTGACTTCAGTAAAGTGAACTGTTATGTTACATTTTGTATGTTTATCATTTCTTAGAGTAACTTATAATCACATTATAATGCATTATTAAAAAAGATAATGTATTAAAACTGTGAAATATAATACACCGTTACAATGTAAACATCTTAGTACACTATAAAGACATAAGAAAATGCTTTATGATGTGTTGCAAATCAAAATGAATATTTAGGAGTGCTTATAAATATAATTATACAGTGCAATAAATGGAAATGAATGCATGAAAGTGAATGAACTTTCTCTTTGAGATGTTTTAAAATAACTAACTTGTGTATATATATATCACCCAACCAAACGATGATGCTTTTCTGGCTATTCGGACCTACACTCCTCTGTGCAGCGGATGTATAAAAGGGAAAGGTGCAATGTAGTGAGGAAGTAGTATGTCCCAATTGAATGTGTACTGCATGCAACAGTGCGTTCTTTGTAAGGACTATGATGCAGTATGTTCTAAAAGTATGCATCAACTCTCCCATTCTTTGACCTGTCGACCTTGTTCTGTCTCCCTCTCATTGACAGCGTCCTCACGTTGAATCATTCTTACATTTGGTTTTAGTTAAGGCAACAAGAACAACTCATTGGTTATGAGAGGGAAAGAATGTGGTCACGGTATTAGTAATTATACTGTAAACAGAAATCACCATACAGGTTACGGGCCACTGGTATGACCCTAATGCTCTGCTTCCCCACTTTTTCACACTTTGCAGCAAAAGTTGCCACTTTGTTTTCCTTGAACTCAAAATCAGTACATTGAACACTCAAAAGATAGTTTGCTGTCTTGAAGCAGATATAATTGATTTTTTCTTTTTCTTTTTTCAGAATTGCCATAAGAGGATCGAGGAATTGTTCACAGATAAGATCTACCTGATTGGTATCGCTGCTCTGGTGGTTGCAGTCATTATGGTGAGGACAAGAAGCAGACATCAAACCTCTTTACAAACGGCAGAGCCGACATGCGTTAGTCCACCTCTCAGTAAATTGTGATTGGCCGAAATTACGAAAAAAATACAAAATACACATTTGTTGTTTACGCCTTACATTTTCAAAAGAAGATGGACTACTTTAGTTTCAATGCATTCGATGGGAATTATCGACTGTTTTTCTTATTAATATGATGCAAGATTCATTTCGCCCTGCAACAGTTCGAGTACATTTCAGAGCATGTACTTTCTCGCATTTTATTACTTTTTTTGTCTTTTTTTTTCAATTATTTCTTTATTATTTTTTTCATTTAACAAACAACAAATCCAGACATTTTGGATAAAAACTAATAATAATAATAATAGTATATAGGAAAGAAAAACAAACAGTAAAAGTATATACACATATGTATACATACTCATACATATATATGTGTACATACACACACACACACACACACACATACATAAAATACATCAATCAAAAATTGAAAGCTCAGCTATGGTCACAAATCATGTCTCTCCTTTTGATAGAATAGTGGTCAGAGGTTCATAAAAGGTTCCCCTGTTCTCAGGAAGACGTCCAACTTATTTCGTAGAATACGAGTGCTGTGTTCAAGACGTTGTGTCACTCAAGATTGGTTTGAAGAAACTGAACATTAGCGGCCTTCGATGGTTCTTTGTTGTCTTTTTGAACAAGTATCTGCACTTTTACTTGAGTAGAGAACGTCTTCATTTGACACGTCTGTGCCAGCTGATGAAAAGAGTTAGCTAGCTAGCTAGCATGCCTAGCTAACGGCCGTGTTGGTGCCGTACATTGTGTGAAATGAGAGATTTACTTCACTGTAGATTCACACAAAACTAAATCATACGACAAACCAAGAAACTGTTGATGTGCAAAATTATCTTTTAATTTGTCCAACATCATCGTCACAATGAACTTTGCTCTCCGCTGGAGACAATTTCTGTATCCTTGAATATGTCCATCTAGCTTTCTATGACGGTTTCTACTGCAGATCCTGTTTCTATATATGTGACGTCCCAGTTAGATCGAGGACAAGAATATCTAATCAACACTTGGTCTCCATTGTCCTAGATCTTTGAGATGATCTTCAGCATGGTGTTGTGCTGCGGGATCCGCAACAGCCCGGTGTACTAAAGCGACTGGCCGCCTGCCCGCTCGCCGATGAAGGAAGGACGACCTCGCTGTCTCCGTCTCATTCTTCCCTTTTCTTTTCTAAGCAGGAAACGTCAAATATATTGCTTGCTGGATTTAGTCATTTCTTTGAGAAGACAACGTAAACCATCCTCCATTGAGCATTTTAAGTACACTGTCGATTCTTTTTTTTTTTTTTTTTTTTTTAGTCACGGATGCTGTTATGCGTATTTGACCAGTGCTATCCTAACCTGATATGTAGATATTATATCACACTGTCACACATGAATGACGTCCACCAATGCTGGTGCTCTAATCCTTTAGTGATGCATTAGTTGTTTACTGCTTCCTTGCCTATGAACGTGCTCTTATATTCTTGGTTTTATGGATGTTTTTTCACTGTTTTATGTATAAACTGTATATAAATATATATATTAACAGTGCTTTATGACTGCCTAAGCATGAACATTGTATTACAGTAGATCCTTCTGTATTCTTCCTGCACTCTGCTTGTTTGTCTTGCTCTAGACTGAACCAGACGATGGTGCATATAGCCGACACTAGTGCTTCACTAGTGTCGGTTATATGCACCATCGTACACATAGAGACAACACACATACCCGTCCCACAAGACAATCATTGTCTTAGTTGACACCCACGCCACTGTGTGATGTCAGGGGAACTCAGTTCATCTTGAAAGTTGAAGCCAAAGCCAAAGTGACCTGTTGTCTGTCGTTTAGGCCCGGTGGAGTTATTTGTCTTTGGCCGTTTGTTCATATTGTGTCAGTTGCTTAAAACATTCGCGTGTTTCCCCTCGGTTGTATGACTGTCACCTGTTTGGCCCCGCCAGATTCCACCTACATGTGAGGCCACTCAGTCTGAATACAGAGCAAAGGATTTTTGACACATTGGTTTTGAAAATATTTCTGGAAACCCTCAACTTTTATCTTTGTGTGAGTTAAATATAACTAAAAGAGTAAACACTTTAAAATGTTTTATACAACTGTGCTCTTCTTTGTGAAGGCAACTTGCTACTTTAACACTATAATCCCTCAAATCAGAGGAATCAAATTAAAGCAAGGTGATCTAGTTTTTAACCAACTGTCCCTGGTTGCTCTGCTCTGTAGGATCTTTATTGAATACTTGGTATGGTAGAGGTCCCGCCTGTAGCCAGGGCAACAGCAGAAAGAGCCTTGGCTTGGTGTTCTGAATCTGGTGTGCCTTGTCTGGTTGAGTCTAGTCCTGTCTCATCCCACCTGTCTGTGTCGTTGTCCTGTCCCTCCGGCCCCACAGCCGATACTAACCCTCCTTGTTGTCACCATTCATGTAATAACTGTTCCCAGTGCAGCGCAAGAAACTGGGCAAAAGCAGCTCATCTGTCCTGAGCCACTCGGTGGTTTGCACGCAGCTTTTTTTGCCCTCTTGCTTATGTTGCTTATGTTTGGGCCTGAATGCACCCTCCAAAACCAGTGTAAGCTAATGTATGTGTGTGCACAAACAGCAGGGGTGGACACAATACCATGCACATCAGTGCAGTTGAGTCGTTCACCCGGAGGAGAAAGAGTTCCAGCATGTTTCTTAAAACCACAACTTATGATGTCTTATAATCAAGTCCTATTAAACCGCCATATTGTGCCACAAATTCATTTCAAGGCTGTTGTTTTGATTTTAGAAGTCAGGATTGTGTGTCTGCTTCCTTCAAGTATGTTTTTGTAACTGTCTCCGGCTGATTGCAGTGGTAATATTTGTATTGGTGCAGGGCAGCGTGGTGTCGCCCACAAATCAATCTCAACTGCCCTGCTGAAGTTCAGCCAATCAGAGAGCTCCAACCTGGCAAATGAACACTCTGTTTATTAAGTTTTGACTTTACCACATAGGCCTGGAAACATTTTGTCCTGAGGTCTGATCCTACTACATCCTGCTGCCGCCGACACTAACGCACAGCTACAACACTGCACTGCCTTTTCACGCATCCTAAAACACGCGTTAAACCCTCCATCCTGTGTAACCTTCCATATAGTCACAGTTTTACTCAACCGACTAAACCCTTGTCTTGTTAACATCTCGACTTAAGCCCGAGAAACAGTAAAAAAAAATAATAAGTGTCTTGTAATATTTACAGCTCTGACGTACTAACAGAAATCATGAAGGCTGTAGAAATACAATGTATGCCTTTTTTGTTTTGTTTTTATTTCTTCTTGTATTGTGATATCAGTGTTCGGTACGTCGTCAAAGGAGTCTAGACAGAAAGGGTGGAAGGTTATGTGGCAGTGGCGACTGAAAAGAAGTCAAAATGTTATCCCATCTGCTAGCTTCTGTCCAGGAATCATTGAAAATAAGAACACAACATCCATCAGTTGGGTATTCCCAGCGACAGTGCTGTCCATGTTGCTGCCTTTTGTAATTCTGGAATTGACTTTCGGGAACCACTGCCACTGAAATCTCAGCCTCTCTCTACTCTTCTAGACTTCGGTTTGCCCAAATATAAAGGGATTAAATGTATTTTACAAATAAACAGTCAGGTGGTCTTGTCTTTTGCTTTGGGAATCCTGATATAACAAGACATGACAACATGACTAAAATGACGAGGATTATTTCAGACGAAATGGAAACCTACAGGAGGGCTGAAGAGCTTAATGACATTATCCCTACGCTGCCTAACACCCACTTACATGTAAACAATATTATACTACATGATATATACATTAAATATCATACTATAATAATAATATATTCTATAGGTCCATTTGTTTATATAATAATTTAAAAAACATTTGCATCTGAAATGTGAAAACCCTTCTTAATCACATCCCAGAGGAAAGAAGCAAATACAGAGAATTCTGCAGAGATGCAGATTACACTAATCTAGTCTAATATCACAGGACTGCTGTGTTTGGCAAATTATGTTTTTTTTTTTTTTTTACAAATTACAGATGTGGCAGATTTATACAGAATGAGGCAAGGCAAATGTATTTATATAGTATATATTATAGATTACACATCCATCCATCATCTTCCACTTGTCCGGGGGTCGTGTTGTGGTGGCAGTAGGTTAAATAGGGCGTCCCTCTCCCCAGCAACACTCAACAGCTCCTCTTGGGATCAGGGCCAGCCAGAATATATAATCCCTCCAGCGAGTCCTGGGTTTCCCCCAAGGTCTCCGCCCAGTTGGACGCGCCCTGAAATCCTCCCGAGGCGTCCAAGAGGCTGTTATGGAGGTATGTGTCGTAGCAAGGAGACCTCTGTTGATGGTAGGTGTCTTATTCAGAAATATTTATTAATGCCTGATGACCATTGTGAGGATAACGGTTTGAGCGGTACAACAGCTACAAACTCAGCGGTACAGTGCCAACCCCAATTCTGCTTCCTGTCCCTCCTGGGAAACCATAAAAGCCCAAGTTATCTTGAGGAAGCGACCACAGTGTCTGTATTATGTCTAGGTTAAAGGGAAGAACTGTGTGTTCGGCCCTGAGAGACACGCTACTGCCTTGCCTTGCCTGGAGAAGCAGACACTTAACTCAGATTAAATAAACCTCAGCTGGCTCTTTTCAATGCAAAGGAGCAGCGGCTCGACTCCGAGCTCCTCCCTGATGTCTGGGCTTCTCACCCTATCTCTTAGGCTGAGCCCAGCCCTACAGAGGAAACACATCTCAGCCGCGATCTTGTTCTTTTGGTCACTACCCATAGTTGCTAATGACCATGGGTGAGGGTTGGAACATACAGTAGTTCGACTGGTAAATTGAGAGCTTCACCACGACAGTCCAGTTCAGAGTACCAATCCGCCTGTCAATCTCACGCTCCCTTCTTCCCTCACACAAGATTCTGAGATACTTGAACTCCTTCACTTGGGGAAGCAACTCAACCCGTTTTCTGGTGGAGAACCATGACCTCAGACTTGGAGGTGCTGACTCTCATCCCAGCTGCTGCAAACCGTTCGTAAGCCAACAGAACTATATAGTTCTATATAGATCCTGAGGTTCCCAAACAGAATATCACGAACAGGATCGGAGATAAAGGGCAACCTTAGCAGATTCCAACACCCACTGAGAACAAACTTGACTTTGTGTCGAGAATGTGGACACAACTCGTACTTTGTTCATACAAGGACCTTATGCCTCGTAGCAACGGCCCCGGTACCCCGTATTCCCTCAGTACCCCCAACAAGATATCTCGGGGGACACAGTCGAAAACCTCCAGATCCACAAAACACTCAGGTTTCTAGATTAAGATCAGAGACATTCTCTGCAACTATGACAATTTAATAGACCAGCTAATACTAATAACATTCTAAGAGGCCTAATGATTTTAACGTGACTAAGGATGGGACGATAACGGATTTCATCACGGAGTGCAATGAAAAACACGATAAGTTGATGGTAGTGAATTTCCATTATGGGATAATGGTTAATGTTGTCCCCCTTGTGAATTTGAAAAGCTCTCTAGCTCACTGATTTAAAAAACAGGCCTCCAGGAATTACACAAAGTTTCTATTTTTAAAATGTTATTTATACAATATGTTTTATATGTCCTTGTCTTTACAAAGAATAATCTGTGATGCAATTAAAAAAAAAAAGCAATGAGACATCTGACACCAGAGAGCACAAAACTAGTCTGCGCACTACTCAGGCCAGATTAAATTTGTGTGCTGGCGAGGACACAAATTTGAGCATTAAAGATGATTTGAGCAGCATGAGGAACTGTGTCACACCATTTTAGCTGGCAGTAGGGATTCTCACGCTCACAATGATCAAAGCTGCTCAGCCGTGCTCACTTTGGGAAGTCTCCTGAGCACAAACTTAGGCCCAATCCCGATGTTGACTTTATATTGAATTATTAGCATTAAGGATTTTATATAGAACCTAATGCAATCAGAAGAATGTACTATATCACACACTGAAGATGTTGTAACTAAAACAAGTAAATCTCATCTGGCACGACAAGAGCCTGAAAGGTGAATGGAAGAAAATAGAAACCCACAATTCTAGATATCATGTGTATCATCAGTGTAGGCTGTCATGTCAAGCGCTGTCCTTTTCAAGCCCTTGCTGGGTCTCACACGCAACCATTAAAGGTCCCTGGCTGTCACCTGTTCAATCTGACCTGCAAGCGAAAGGTCATCCTTTTAGAACCACTGCTTTCACTTTTTACCCACCAGATGGAGACAAAGAGCAGTATTTGGTGTCTCTGATCTGACAGAACTTCAATTTAGAGTGCAGAGCCACATGACCGCTAATTGAAATTGGAGGCGAAATGAGGGGTGAAATTAAATCCCATATATTATCCCAGGCAGTCATATGGTTGACTTCTTTCCTTGTGCAGACTTTAACTTTGAACCTGATGTCTGGATGTGGGTGTGTCCTGTTGCAGATTGCTGGTCAAAAGTGACCTGTTGTGATCTCAAGTGCCAAAATAGTTTGAGAAAATTGAGCGAGCAGAGTCAGAAAGGAATACGTGAATTATTGGGATCACTCGCTCAAATCTAATTCTTAGATGCTGACTAGTGGTCCGAATTTGCTCTCAAATCTTTTGTCCTCAATATACGTCCAAACAGTTATGGAATGAGCTGCATGCTTGCGTGGTATTTCTCGACTGGTGTAGAAGAGGGAGAGGGAAGCATAGAGATGTGTGGGGGAAAAAAGAAAAGGAAGAAGTGTTTCTGTTCTCTGTTCTCTCAGTCTACATCAGTTATAGATTTTAAAACTTTTTTCCATTTAAGCCTTAATTAATGACCAATGTGAGTGCAAGGGATGCTCACCACCATTTTTAACAGTGACACTATTCATACTTTTTCACATCAATTTCATTATCTAATCTGATAGCAAATTCATAACTGATTTTGTGCATAACAGACAATGACTGACATAATACATGTATTATTATTTATGATAAACAAATGTTTCAAACCAATTTTAATGTCCCTAAAGTTGCATTCTCTCTGCTGGCCATCAGGGGGTGACTTCTCTTGTTGCTCCCTTCTCTTTTGATTTATTATCTCAGTAAACATTATAAACATGAGTTTATGGTCTCAATCTCTAGTTTCAAGTCTTCTTTAATCCAGCATGATGCTCATTTAGTAAATGATGGTCCATTTAGAGTCAAATAGACCATAAAGCAAGGGATGCTTTAGGGCGGGGCTACCTTCTTATTGACAGGTCACTACCGTCGCTCCCAATGCAATTAGCTACTATGCTAAGATGAATTTCGCACTTCTGATGTTCATCAGATCCACCCATCACTCCTCCACAATCCAAATATGCACACTTCTGTTCACTGGTCGTAAAAACTCCAAGATGGCGACGGCCAAGATGCAGAATTTGGGCACAAACTAATGGGTGACATCACCACGACTACGTCCACTTTTTATACAGTCTATGGTTACATCTCATTTGTTGATCGGACAGATCCATGCAAACTGTTTCCCCTTGCTTTCAATCTTACTTTGCTAAACTCAGCAAACTGTATTAACCGACATGTCAATGGTATCAACCTTCTTATCCAAAGTGTCAAATTATTCCTGTAACAACACCTAACATCACGGAACAGAAGTTATGTGTTCTTCTCCATCATAGAGGATTAAGTGAACTAATGGATTTATAACCGTGAACAATGGGATCCAGGTGAGTTGCTGCAGCACATCTGGTGCCAGGAATGCCTTTGAGGCTACACCGCCTAGAAACCATTCGTCTGTTCACACCAACAGTCGATCACAACTACAACTCTGAATGCTGCTATCATTTAAATTGACATGAAAATGATGTGGCAGACAATGAAATCATGTTGTATTCACAGACATGTTGTGTGTGATGGGACTGAGGTCAGAACCAGAACAATGTTAATGTTGTACATACCAGATTGAGAGAAACACATGAATAATGTGAAAATCGAAGTAAATTTGGGTTTGCATCACACACGATGCTTGTTTTGAATACATAGCTGTTCAAATTCAAAATATAGGCTACTGCAATGCTATATTCCCATTCTTAACTGTATGATTTTACACTATCGGGACAAGAGTTAGCACAGTGTTATTTTGTCCCGCAATTAACTGCATTAACAGCTATTTCTGCATACTTGGTAGCCTGCTACATTAAAGCTACACTAAGTTATATATATATATATATAAAAAAATATAAAAATGTTTAAAAAGATGCTAAATTCAATACTCTATCCAAGCAGGGAAATAAGTCTCTTTCCCTCTGTGTGTGTTGTAATCAGACCCTCTCCTTGTTTGGTTAACATGGTTGGGTGGTTTTAGTGCATGTGTGCGTGCTAGCTCAGTTACCGCCAACCAACGGCGTCATCGCAGAGTGTAGGACCCATCTTCTGTCCCTCCCCCAAGTTAACACTGACCATATTAACATGGACATGAAAAACCTGCTCAAGAATTCTCCCAGAAATGATCACCGGAATTTGCAATTACCCTCAGCTCATTGTTTATCTGAGGCCATGATTCTCAGCAGGAAACCGATGGACTGCCTGCTCCGGGTAGGGAATGGGTCCTTGAAGGAGTTCAAGTACCTCGGGGTCTTGTTTGCGAGTGAGGGGTGGAGAGATTATATCTCCACACTGGCCTGGGAACGCCTCAGGATCCCCCAGTCAGAGTTGGCTGATGTGGCCTGGGAAAGGGACGTTTGGAGACCCCTGCTGGAGCTGTTGCCCTCACAACCCGACCCCGGATTAAGCGGTTGGCGATGAGATGAGCTCATTGTTTTAGTTTTACAGATTGCAACTTCACTGGGGTTTATCTCTCTCTTTGTTAGTGTTATGTATACTGCTGCCATTCTGCCTGTGTAAGTCATGTTTCCCACTCTCCCTCCCCCACTCTGAATGCTGCTAGTTTATCACTGCCAGTTTGTGATTAATAGCTGACAGTAATAGTCCTGGATGGTCAGAATTCCAACACCTACTCTCTGTCCAAATGAAAACTCACATCAGCAGTGAAAACAACAAAACGAAATAGTTTAAAACGAATAGGACAACCTTTCAAAAATGCCTCAATTTTTTTTATTTACCCAAAAATCATGTCTTTCAATGTATTTTTTTATTTAAATAATTTAATACATTTATTTACATTCACACCTATGGGCAATTTAGAGTCATCAATGAACCTATCCCCATCCTGCATGTCTTTGGACTGTGGGAGGAAGCCGGAGAACCCGGAGAGAACCCACGCTTGCATGGGGAGAACATGCAAACTCTGCACAGAAGGAACCCGACCCTTTGCTCCCTGAGGCCGCTGTTGTACCCATCATTGTCTATGATGCACAGCAACAGGTAATCACAACATATTGAGGGGTCTTCTTTGTGTAAAAACGCTCATGGAACCATTGATACCTGAGGGTGAATCTGGAATGAGGCCAGGGAGGAATGCAAATTATCGAGCACCTACGTATGCTTCTCCATCCAGCAACACCTGTCACCTGAGTGAAAGTTCCTACTGACATTAAAGTCAAGGCATAAGGGTGACTCCTTCTGTAGACCAATAGGGACACTATTGTACATACAGCACCCAGAAATGCCTCCTAAATTCTCCTCATGCAATTGGGTAACAGAAACGCAAAATGGCTTCTTTTTTTTTATCTCCAAATTATATAATCTTTTAGTTGAGGGAATCTCAAAAAGGTACAAAAGGGTGAGGACTGCATGCTGATGAGAAAAACAAGTAGGTCTATAATAGGAGTGGTGTTAGGTGTAGACTGGAAAGTCCAGGAATGTGGTGACGAGAGGAGGAGATTAAACTGTTCTGGAGAATATATCGGTCATACATTCAACATTTGACACAAGCTTTTTATTCTATGTTTACATCCTGATAACATCATATAAGAAAGATGTTATTGCCTTGGATTGTTGTTAACTCTCCTTAACTCCTCCTCTGGAAAAGATCACCTACATTATTAAAAGAAAACAGTTATTCTTTGAAAACATTCAGGGTCCTTTTATACAATATAATGAGAATATTGATACGAGATTGATCTTTTCCATATAGACTGTGTGTTTGAGTTTGACGCCACGCACAAATAATGAAAGTATGACATAACAATATGGAAACATTTTTGGAAAACGTTATTCATTCTTTATTAATTAACTACTTATTATGCTGTTGTTCTTTAAACGTTGGACAGTAATCTCTGTGCCATTTTTCTGCATTAAAATACATTTGCTTCTTTGTTAATGAGGGCAATTTGAATAATGAATTATTGCTGGGTAGAAAAAAAAATCACTCATTTGGCTAATGTTTCAAAACGATTTACTCAGCAATACTCCAAACCTTCTTGGCCACACAAAAAGTAAACAACATAAGTACATACACTCATATATTAAAGCTGTAATTTGTGGGATACTGATGATTAAAATACAGTCTGAACAGCCTGTAATAAACCCCAAAAAGTAAAAAAAAAAAAAAAATCCCATTAGGGAAGATTCAGCTGGAATGAATTGACTTTACAGTCTTGAACAGATCTTTGATAATACGAGCAAAAAAGAAGCAACACACATTCCTGGGTTCATGCAGTATAAGTAAGAGGTCATGACCTCTGTGTGTAAGTGTGTGCTGTTACTAAGTCTTCCTAACATCCACACCCAGACTGAGGGTCTCCGTACCAGCAAGACTGTTTCTGCAGGAATCCTTCATTGAGCCTCTCTGACACTGACTTCTGACTGCTCCCCGGACTCAGACTCACTTTCCCAGACCTCCCCCAAGAATTATCATGTTAGCTTTAGGTGGTGAGGTTATTTCCACATTCCTGAGCCCTTAAACAACCCTCCCATCCGCGTATTTCACAATACCATACTACGCTCTCATTTACTCTCATTTGCAATGTGGGTCAAATGACAAAATTCCGAGGCAAAATATCTTTCTGAGGCTTCGGGTGAAATGTTATGTATGGCTGATGAATCATGTTATCACATTCTGGACTGTAATGTTCTCGTACGGAGTGTTGTAACTCTGACTAAATAGCAAGTTAAACCTTAGCCAATGAAGACAGAGTACCTTTACTGTCACACTTCTTCAAACACAGGCTGTGAGTACTGTAAATAAACAGATACAAATACAATACAAAATCAGTGCAGCGCTCTTAAATACACATTATACATTACTGTAAATATAATTCATACACAGTAAGCAGCAATAGCCAACATAGATGGTAGCACCTTTTTTAGCATATACACACACACACACACACACACACACACACACACACACACACACACACTGCAAATAGCTTGTAAATAGAAAGCTTTTTAGATGAACTTATTCAACAGCATGTTACTCAACAGTGGTCAAATATATGACTGCAACTTTACGTCAGCTAAACTTCACTCCACCCCGTCCCTCCCCTCCAGTCATCCCGGAGGTTTGGATGGAGGAGTGTTGTGGGATTTACTCAGCACTTTAAGAGCCGAGCTAGCAGCACGGCCCTGTGGATGGTCATGTTGGTACGGTCCGGATAGCTATTATATAGTTCACATTACATTAGGACTCCCAATGACTTTGGTGATCCCTGACTTTCATCTTCCTTCAGTGGGCTCATGTCAAATATCTGAAAAAAGATCTGTGTGAAAAGTGTGCAACCACACCACAGACTGTTATTTATAAAGTCTAGGATACAACATGTGACATCCGCTGTCCTGGGACCCTCCATTAGAAAAGGAAAAAGTCCCTAAAAAACCTCCAAAGCAGAAACAGAAAAAGAAGCCTCAGGAAGAGCAACTAAAGGGGAGGGAGCACGTTGGACGTCATACACAAAATAAGTACTACATAGTCAATACACACGACAGGAAATATACAAGTAATCAGAGCAGTAGAGGCAGGCTGCACACACTGAAACAGCTGCTACATCTCATTATCTGCCTACATCAACATAATTTGGGACTCCAAGTTCATGATGACATCAATGCATCGTCTGCCAGTGTGTGTGTGTGTGTGTGTGTGTGTGTTGACCACTGGGAGTCACCGCCGCCACACATCCTACACATGAAGGCAGCAGGACCACAACCACTCTCAAAGGTCAGCAGATAAGGCGGCCGTACCCCTCCAGGCATCTGGGTTTCATCAGTCCACCATGCTCTCCTGCAGCAGCTATGTGGCACTTAACAGAGAGTGAGCTACTCCACCAACAACTTCACACACGGTTGACATGAGGCGTTTTCTCCCCTGCGGAGACACATGTTACTAACTAACAATATGTGGTTTCCTTTAAATTCTAATCTTCCAGCTGGACACATATTAATGTTTCCCTTCATTAAAACACGTGATCCTGAAACAATCAGCTGGCCAATGCTGCAGTCACTAAGGGCACATATCGGGTTGCCAGGTCGGAAAACAACTCAACTACGTCACCAGCGCATATTCCTGCTCTATGTGGTAAATAACAACAATTCTTCAGCAGTCTGTGTTACATTCCCGATGAGTTGTAAACGTCACATATTAGTCCTGACAACAACTAGGTGGGTGTTGGTTGCCCCCCACCCAGAAGGTCCCGCCCCCCTCCACACAGCCGGGCTGCCGCTGCTGACCGATCTCCATTTCGTAGCGGACTCACTCGCGCAGCGCAGCCGACCCCCGGACTACTCTTCTTCCTTCGCCGGTCGTCCCCCCCCCCCCCAACCCACCGGGACTATGAGTGCAGTGGTGGTGGAGGGCTGCTTTCTGTCCGCCCTGCAGCCCTCCAACAACTCCTGCACCGCTTATGTGGTTCCCTCGGACGGCCCGACTCCGGACCCGGAGGCGAGAGCCAGGAGGGTCCGCGAACAGGTCCGGATGCGCCTGGCTGAGAAGAAGTCCTCGTCCCTGCCCAGACTGGACGACTCGCTGTTCGGATCAACAGGTGAGGCTTCAAGTTATCAAGCTGTGTGTTGAATCAAGTACAGGTGCAAGCACACACTGTGACTGGAACACCGTTAAACCAATATAGATCTATTATGCAACAACAGGAAAACACTGATAAGGACTTACAGGCAGAGTTGGGATGAGTTTCTATTCACACTTATAGACCTACATTTCTTTATGGCTTTAATATATATATATATATACACACACAGACTCCCTCTGTGTGTGTGCGTGTTTACGCACACACACAGAGGGAGTCAACGCTGGAATGAAGGATTACAGCTGCATTTATTTACTGTTTGACCACTTTGGTTGTAAACACAACATGACTTATTATCACCTGACAAAGTTGGCAAACTAACTTGTTTGAGTCCTCCTCTGATGAAACATCTGGCCCTCCAGCTGCTACATTGAGGCTGGGTTAGTGCAGTTATCAGAGCTTTGTGCTTAAAGTCCATCTGAAATGAAAAATGCCTTAAAAAAAAACAACCTTTTAAATCACATCCCTGAGTCATATTGTGCTTCTGTTTAACAATATATGCAGAGAAAATGTACAAAAAAGTAAATATTTCTTTATATTTTTCAAAATACATTTTTTTTAACTTGGAAAACTAAATATGACAGTTACACCAGCTAATACCAAGCAATTTCAACCAATAATATCAGGAAGGTCATGAGCTTATCTTTTCAATTATCAAATCAAATTCCCCCAAGGTTATGTCCCGCCTCCCTATCGGCTACGTCAGAAATACATCACCATATGGAAGATAAAAATAGATATGCTGCTGAAGGTTGGACGATATGAACAAAACCTTCTATCACGATAGGTCACGATATATGTAAATATACCACAATAGAACATGTTTTCTGTTAGCTCAATAAATATATAATCTATATGTAATAACCACACGTTGAGCCTATCTTTGCACACTCCTGTCTGAAATAAATAGTCACATGATATGTTAATAGAATATTTCCAATGAGAAACAATACTTTCACCTGAAAATAAGACTAGTATTTTAATCTGTGGAATGTGTAACGAACATAAAGCAGTGAATTATTTAGTTCTCATACCATATTCCCATAGTGGACTTCTTCCTTAACCGTCACCTGAGTCTATTCCGACCTTAGCATATTAGATATGATTGTTAAATATGCCATACTTGCTTTTGTGCCTATTTGTTCCAGTAGGAGTTGACATTATAGTAGTGTCTGTGGTATGGTAACATTACATACTTGTATGATGTTTTGTGCACTAATTTCATTCTACAGGGAGTTTAAAACGTGATCAATAATGGTTTTATAGCTTTGTAGTGTGACTATACAATGGTGTATATATGTTTATCATGGTGTAATGTCTATTCATCCTCACCATTTACACCTCGTTGATAATAATGATGTCATGAAACACGACCTAACATCTTTTCTTCGAGTTCAGCTCGTAAGCATTCATTTACCAAGCAGCTCATTAAACATTAAACTCATGCAGTTTAATACCTGAAAGGGCAGATAGGGTGTGATATATGATATATTATGCTCATCTGAGTGCTAAGCGTTTTCATAATGAAACTATAACCATTTCAACGCAGGGAGGGGCTTATGGGTTTTGGGGGTTGTGGTTCAGTTGGTTTTGGTTTTAACCATTAAACAGTTGCTCAATCTTACCGTTTCACAGAAATGTTGGCAGCTGGCCAATAACGAAGACCGTTAGAAAAAGTCCCTCATGTTTCATTATGCTTCACTGCGACAGGACTCCAACATCCCTCAGTTTCCCAACGTTGAAGAAACAACAGTCAGGCGTTATCTCAGCTCGGCACTGAAACAGTGTTTATGTCTCGTCCGTACCTTGATATGTTTCTGAGTGAAACAGATTAGAGAATTGAATTTCATAGAGAATTTGAATCGATGGTTGAAAAGGTAAAGTCAAGACCTCCGCCAACTCTGTGTAGAGCTGAATTTATCAGATTGATGGATGGATGGATGTGATGATATCATTGGTTGAAATTGGCTGGAACTAGCTGATGCGTCATATTTTGTTTTTCAGGTAGAAACATATATTGGATTTTGACATAAAAATATGAAGAAATTTATTTTTTCTTCATTTCTTCTGCCATATATTGTTAACAGGTGCACAATAGGACCTAAAAGGGTTTAAAAGGCTTTTTAAAATTTCAGCCTGACTTTCTTATATTTTAAGATTTTATAAGATGTCTTATCAGATATGATAAGAATTTCTAATATGTACACTGAATTGCTAATTTAACAGTAATTATTTTGTTCATGGGCTCACAAAACCGCGTCGCAAAATCTGTTATGTACCAAAGTGTCTGCAGTGAAAACACCGTCACAACACTCGTATTCCTGCAGTCGGCCACAAGCCCACAATGATGTGGGATTTTGAAATTCCTCATAGTTTTCTTGTTTTTCACAACCCTGCTCTTGTGGTCACCTGACTGATCAACTAAATAGAGACTTCCTGTGAGTTCCTTTTGCTCTGATAATAACTGGAACATTGTCAGCTTCCCCGTGTTAAAGCTAAACATGCACAAGCTTGTTTTGGGCTCCAGTTAATCCCAAAGCTTTTCAGAGGATTCATGTCGCAGGAATAATTACTGTGTCAATTTGCTATACAAAGCCTTGACACAGTTTTTTGATAGGAGGCGACACATTTATATTATTTTACCCAACCTGTATGTAAATGAGGTCCGACAAGTTGTATATTCTTGTGTATTGTTCGCCTGCTGCGCAGTTTCGTCTTTGTGCACTATGGGAAACACATCATGAGTGTGTTACTTCCTGGTCATTTCCTGTTTTTTCCCCCCTCTATGGAAACTTTTGGTCTGGATGTTGGTGGTGGTCTAAACTAGAACTGCTTTTCCATTCATTAAGAAACACGACCCAAAAGTGATTATCAAGCACACAGATCCACTTCGTGGTCTCTGGATACCTGCAGCTCTATAACTGTGGCCAGTTTGCCTGGGAGGCTCAGATGATCCACATTCGTCTCATCGAGTCGTGACCTCTCATTAGTCTTCTAAAAGGAAAGTACAGGAGAGGAAGAAGAAACACTGATAAGACAACTTGGAGTCAGGATGTTGTTTGAAAGCTGCATGTAAACTCGTTTGAGATCTTCTTTCATCAGCAAAATGACTAACTGCATATATCCGATCCCTTTTTCGTTGGAAAGATCCATTACACCGCGGAGAAATGGTGGAGCAACAACTACTTTTCACAGATGCAAAACCAGAAAATGACACAGTTTGAGCGATTTGAGAGAAGATTACAATTTCCCAAACAGTTTGACACAGGCGATGATTGTAGACACATCATTTTAAAGCTATTCCATTCAGCCACTGACCTTCATCTGGTGAATAATGATCAATAACAGCCACCAGGATGTTTGATACCTTTCATTTATCCCAAATTCTATTCATTTCTAAGTTACATAGAAACACAAAGCAGTACTTTTCCCTGCCGGGTGGAGCTCTGCCCCCGATGACCCGTCGCCTGCAAACATACAATACAGTATGTTACACATACACATGTTACACATACAAGGTGTTTAAAGGACAGTACCAGCTCCTTTATTCCAAAACATCTCTAACATACCTATTTTGTTGACAGTTACTGAAGGCATGCAGTATGTTTCGAGGGTGTAGTTAATACTCCCCTCTAAAGATCCAGTGGTTCATTTCTGGAATTGAATTACTCCACAACCGTAAATTGTAGCAGAATTGATTCACTGTGATTTATGACACAATTCAAGCTTCAATTTTCTGCTTGAGTCTGCCAATACATTTACACGAGTGACAGATGTGAAAGAAAATTAATACAAGGTTAGGAATGTAGAAACAAATACATTTAACTTAAGTTTTTGCAGAGAAAGCAATATACATGTATGTGTTTTTACCAAAAATAAGACAAAGCCCTTTATTCTAATGTCCTAATAAACACATTGTATAACTTTGGATACGTCACACCCGCAAAGCATGGTCAGTGTTTCTATTGGAGGTAGTGTGGGGATCAGAAGGCCCTCAGGACCGGGTCTCAGACGAGGTCCTGGCCAAGGTTCCACTTTGCACTCAAGCTTCCACAAAGCCGACCAGAGGAAATGAGCCTGGCGGAGGCCCCACAGCACCGGGAGAGGTCTTACAGGGACGCACAGTTTAATCACAAAGATAATTTAAACTGAATTAAAATGGTAAAACAATGAGTAGCCTATTAAACAAGCATTTCCACTGAAGGTAGTAGGCTTTGCATAACACTAGAGGTTGTAGAGATGCGGTCCCAGGAACATGCTACTCAGTAAAGAAGCTATTACATGCAAAAACACTGATATTGTGTTAGAATGGGGTTAGAATATATAGGTTGAAATGGCTCTTATTATTTTTCATAAGTAAGTCTGGAGATCAAAGTCAATATATTACCCGCTGTGACCCGCGTTTGGAATTTGTTTTGTGTGACATCAAAAAATCAGTTGAAGTCCACACATTATGGTCTGAAGTCAATATAGTCTGTATGCAGTCCAGCCACAATAAAAATGAAAGCAAAGGAAACAGATGGAGGACGGGTGGAGCAAAATAATGCAACACTTTGAAGGAAATGAGTGCAGTCATAAGAGATGCTGGTGTGAGTGTGAATAAACGGAGGGAAATGCCAGCCAGCTGATGTCTGGTTCAACAGTCTTTCTGAGCTCGTTGACACTTCACAGCAAGTTATCAGAGTCTATTTTAGACCGGTGGGTCCTTCGGCCAGCGGGGTCAGGCCTGTTGTCATTGTGTGATATTTCTCACTGGCTTATGAAACTACAGGGCTAGAGAAAACATAGAACATTACCTAGATTTGATGAGATTTGACAGTCCAAAATATAGCACTTCTGGCCTTTCACATTTGTATATATTGGTATCCAGAAACCTAAAATAAAGCATGCTGGATAAACTGCCAGTGCCTCGTCTTTTAACCTTCTCCTTTCTTTTAACTACATTCAAGTGAGAGCAGAAAAACATCTCAGGAGATTTTATTTCAATACCTTAGGTAATAGAAATGTTTGAAAGGTTGTGAAAACATCCGTATCGACAAATGTGTGTAAAAATTAAGTGAGATAAGAAATAAAGGGCTTTAGGAATGTAACCATCCAAACCACCAAGGCCAAGGTCCAACCTTTTATCAACGCAATGACAGCAGTCAGTTCTACGCACAATCCAATCCCAGTAGACCCTGACAGTCGGTTAACACGGCAGTGGTGGAAACGGCAGTACGTAAGTATGCGAGGGCTTTAACCAGCAAAGATCTCTGAGTTGCCTCATACGGTACATGCATGTATCCAAATGTTCCCTGTGGTCATGTACGAAACGTCAACCACCACCCTGAGGTTTTATTGAGATCTGGAGAACCTGAGTCACTGTTGGAATATCGATTCTGACAACTGAACATGTGACACCCAGACATTTAGATGAAATTCACTTTTAAAGCTTCTAACTCGTCTGGTTAGCTGGAACAAAACGCTATTTCTGTTGTTGTCTGTAAAAGGGTCTGTCCTTTTACTTCAGGGTCCACTTCATTTGCGTTCATCCGTGTTTTTCAAGGGGAAATCCCAATTAAGCTGTTAACAAAAATCAGTGGTGCGGGTTATTAAAGTAAGCTGAGTTTAACAATAAGGGCATGAATAATGCTTATGTCAGGTCATATGGAAAATGTTTTTTGACCAAATGTTCAAATTTCAATACTTAAGGGACACCGCTAGCAACAGAATGGAAAGAAACGTGCAACGTTTGTTGTGAAGCATAAAGATGGCGATATTCATTCATTCATTCATTCATAATCTGTCAGTTGGTCTGTCTGTCCAGAGCAACATATTCCAACAAGTATTGGTTGACACAAAATCGGCAACCTTTACCATTTGTCTGGTGATAAATAAAAACACCCCCCTGAAAAGTCCAAGACATGTTATCGTCAAAACTTTTGACTGGATTGCTATAAAATGTATGCCACATTTATGCATCCCAGAGGATGAACCAATGCCATTCTTGTCTTTCTCCAACACTCAGGTCAGAATGTTAAAACAACAGTTTTGTCGTCGACCTTTTTGTGAATCATGCTTATTTCCTTTCTTACCGAGGCTTAGATGAGAAGGATTATACCACTCTCATGTCTGTACATGAATTATAACGTTGCAGCTGGTTTGGCCACAAAAGTTCCCAGTTGCATGTTGGTCTATTTTGATCATATGAGCTTCTTTTAGTGCAAACCTTGAAGACCTTTTAGACCCAAGGATGGTCAATATGTTGTTTTTTTTATCCCACGTTTGCGTCATGGAAGTTATCATGGATGGAGTTTAGACTGGTGTTGGAGAACAGGTTGTTTTTATGGATGGGACCAGGGCTGGAGAAGTGATGGAGGATGAGTTAGTGACAAAGGACGGATTAAGAAAAGCTTGGCTGGGTACCAATAAGGCCCATTAACGGTGAATGAGAGGAGCTGCACACATTCCATATGCAATAAATACATAAATCTCAGAGAGGCTTCTTGTTTTGCTGGAGCGAAACAGAGATATCTCATCTGGGCTTAATTACAGTCATAAAACTGTGAGAGAGGAGTTGATTAAAAACATCAGACAGCAACACTCCCATGTTCTGGATTTCATGGTATGTGAGTGTGTTTTTTTATTTCTCACACAGGAACTATGTATGTATGTAGTATTAGCCTACGTATGTCTCACTAATTTAAAGTTGAGACATACACAGACCTTCAGCTAAGAGCTAAAAGACATGTAGGGTGGAATGGAGACGTCTGGATGTTTGCTCGGCCATGAGGAGTGTGTGTGCGCTTCATAACCAGTAACCAGGGCCGTAAAAGCATGACCACCTCAGGCCACTGGTGTTGGTGGACTTAGACGAGGACTGAGCCCCGCGGTGCTGGTGCTGATCCTGCTGCTGGGAGCAGTTACTGTGAGGGAGCTGTCCAGTGTGTGTGTGTGTGTGTGTCTGTGTGTGTGTGTGTGTGTGTGTGTGTGTGTGTGTGTGTTTGAGAAAGAGGGGAAGAGAATAAATGCCCTTTTCAGAACATAAATAGGTCACACCTCTCAGAAAATGACCATCTAAAAACATATTTGAGAGGAACCTGCTTGGACTTTTGTGTGAAATGAATAAGCAAGCTTCAATATTGATACAGATATTAAAAAAAAAAATGCCTAAAGTGCATTTGAACACACATTTGTGTGGTTTGTTGTGCGGCGTCCCAAGTGAGTTGAGTGTCCTGATGGCTTGTGGGTCGACCCACCTGTCTCTACTAACTACATCAAAATTAACAAGTTAAAAGCCTTCCAGTCACAGTAAATTAATAATAATAATAATAATAATAATACATTCTATTCATAAAGCACTTTTCAGGATACTCAAAGATGCTTTACAGGGTAAAAACAACATACATATAAAACAATAGCAGCAATGTACAACAGAATATTGAAAACATTAATCACAGGTTCAAAGCTGATCTAAATAGGTGGGTTTGAACAGAGAGAGGAAGGGGCAGCGTTGTCTGGAGTGAATGTCGGAGAGGAACAACAGACAACATGCAGTCCAGCAGGAAGGAGGGAGGACTAGAGAATTATACAAAATATACGAGTACTAGTAACTGATTATTACATCTGATATGAAGCAGTATATGTTAAGGCGTTTGTCACTTCTGTGGTTGTGTTGCAGGGTAGTAAGAGATCCAGATATGGAGCATATACATATGCTGCATGTGTTCTCCTCATTGTGGTGGTCGTGCACGAGCTTCCTTCACCCCTGACCTGGTGATGCTTACGTTCAGGCATGCATGCCAGGTCCCCTCCCTGCAGCGTCTCCTCCCTCCTCCCTCCTTCCTGCTGGACTGCATGTTGTGTGTTGTTCCTCTCCGAGCCATTCACCCCAGACAACGCTGCCCCTTCCTCTCTCAGTGTAACTCACTCACTCACTTGTGCATAATGTTTCACCTCATAATGTGCTCTTGAGTCTGAGAGAGTATTTTAAGTCCTGTCATGCCTGTGTATATTAGCTAAGTACAACCGGACGATTAACTCCCATGAACTGAAAACACAAAGGATTAAAGGTGTAAAACGAACACACAAGACAACTCCCAAACTGGACGACCTGTCAATCACAAGGGAGCCCCACCCTAAGTTTTCTGGTCTGTTTGACTCTAAATGGACCATAATGTACGAAATGAACATCATGTTGGATTGAAAAAGACTTAAACGTAGAGATTGAGACCATAAACGCATGTTTACAGTGTTTACTGAGATAATCATTCAAAATCAGGTATTAAAATCATAAAAATATTGCACTTCACCTATTTTATTTTTAGAAAAATCCCACTTTCATGCTGAAGTTTTAGTCCAAACGTCTCTGAGGAGTCGTTTTCCATGTGGACTGTCCTCTCTTATCCATCAGTGGAGCTCATGATAGCATGAGGTGGCATTCTGAATATGAATCTTAACTCTTTTCTAACTTTTTTGACACAGTTGTAATAATCAAAAACACTAATATTCTATCTTTCTTCTCTTTGTCCAGACTACAGCCTTCCTGAGACAAAGAGCCACACCCATGGTTTCAGTTCCAGATCCATGATACACACACCCAGCCGTGTCATGGCTGTGAGTACCGCCTGCCAGTACTGCATTACACTGTAATACACTTGTAAAACATTTAAACAAGCACTGATGCTGTATTGTTTGTATGTTGGTTGTTTTACTGCAACTGTCGAGGCATTTATGTGTGCAGTCCTTGAGTTTCCCTCAGGGGACAATAAAGTAAATCATATCGTATGATCAGTGCCAAACTAAGGGCAGGTTTGGGTTATGTTTGGTGTAGCTTAGGTCAAAAACAGGAAATAAAACAAATTAAAACTTCTACAGTGTCCCGTAAGGCTGGTTCTTTGATATTACTACAAGAATGGCTAGTTGGTTTTGGTTTTTCACTGTAATCTCCCAGCCAGAACCCTGTCAGTTTGACTGATGGTTTTCTTCAGTTTATGGAAAGTCCAAAGATACAGTCCACAAGCAATCTGGTTTGGAGGTTATAATCACTGAGTTAATTGAAATCTGGTCTGTCGCCAACATTTTAGAAATAGTTCCTCAGCATAAATATTGTGTGATTGTAGCATTAAGTATACAAAAATGTAGTATTGAATGCTTGGCAAGACCAGCGATGATAAAAAGATCTGTTTCAACGCATGATGATTCCACACTAAGGGGGAAAAAACGCTCTGGGTATTTCTTTAAACTAATCACAGTCTTGAGTGGTGCTGAGTGCAGGAGCAAGCGATGGCAAAGAATCTTCATTGATAAGAAAGTTAATTGGTCGTTCAACATGGCAGTGCCATGCCACCGCCGTGTTGGTCTGAAAGGTCTTCAAAGAACGCGGTGGACGTAGAACATGAAGGTTGCGTCCTCCAAAGGATGCAGTTGCTGAATTGGGACCCAACTGATTTACTGTATTTCCTTCATTATAGCCGCAGAATCCAACCCTGGACTAATATATTTTACAACTTTTAAGACAAAATCATTGAAATAAAGGATATTTTGTACTAATCCTGGGAAGTTGATTTGCCTCAAAAGAAAAATCTGATTAACAGATGTCTCTTATACATCTATGACCACAGGTTTATTTGCATTTTCAGGCCAAAATGGCAGCAGCGCAGCACAAAAAGCACCAACATTTTCCCTCACCTAGCTTTCATAGTCTTTGGCAAAGGTGTCCTTGCAAAACAGTAATACCAAAGTTGTAAAGCAGTGTGGCATTGTTCATCTCACCCACACACACACACACACATACACTGGAAAGCAATGAGCCAGTATTGTGTATGAATAATGTTTCCTCTCTGGTCTAATCGGGAAACACTGCTGGGCAAATTCAGAACAATGTAAAGAAAAATATAAACAGGACGCTTGTCTCTTGCTTTAAACTGGCCAGTGTAACAATGCAACGGCAGCAGGGAGCTTCCTGCAGCGTACAGTAGCTTTGATGAAGGAGTGAAGGAAGAATTGTTCACTGTGGAACCTCTTACAACATCTGTGCTGTCCGGGACAGTTTCACTAACCTCAAGCAAGGTTTCTTTCGGTTTGATAATCAGAGCTTTAATAAAGCAGGAAACAACCATTTGTTATGTAAAGATAAAGAGGAGTAATGTCTACACTCCCTCTGTGTGTGTTGTTATCGGAGCTTCTCTGTGCTTTGTTTATATAGCCGTGCTTTAGTGCATGTACGTCTCCCAGTTGTGTCCTTCCAAATTAGCTAATGGCTGTTGTTTTAAACTGCTCTCATACAGCGGGTACAGCTGATAACGGCGTCCCTACTCAAGGCGTCGCCGCGGAAGCGTAGTGCCCGGCCCCCGGTTCCCCACCAGGTGTTAGCTCAGTCAGCACTGTTAACAGAAACATTGGATTTATTTCCCCTGCTGCGGTCTGTCTGTCTAACCGTTTATTTCTGCCCACATCGCCAACCCTGCAGATGCCCACAGCACCTCTTCGCTCCTCTGGTTTCTCGTCTCGCTCCGCCGTGGAAACCAGTTCCAGGATGAACAACAAAAAGATCAGCACAGCCCAGAGCAGCTTCCAGTCCTTCCAGCAGTCCCACAGCAGAAGCAGACGCTCTAAGTCGCTGTGCCAAGCAGAGCAGGAGGCAATTCCTCTCTCTGTGTTGGTTCCTCCAGAGAACGCCTCCTATCCGACCACTGCGCCTCCCCCCGGCACCATGAGGCGTAGTCTCAGCGGGACACTGGCCCAAGACAGAGGCTACTGGCAAGGGGAGGAGATGCCATGTCAGTACACCTACAAAGGCCCCTCCCACCGTACCATCAGCCGTATTGCCAACCGCCAGCAACACTACCAGCAGCAGCAGCAGCAGCAGCAGAGCTCTGGGTTTGGTCACGAGGGCTGGGTGGGGACTGGCAGGGTCCCTATGGCGGGGGACGGCTGGGGGACACAGTGGCAGCAGCATGTGTCCAGGGCCAGCCATGTCATGGGATCGGGGCAGTACCAAGCCCCCCTCCACCGGGCCGCCTCCATCCACAGTGTGAGGAGTGTCGGGAAAGGGGTGGATATCTTGGATGGAGCATCGATACACAGCAACGACCCACTGGAAGAGTGAGACATATCATTCATTCATTTGCATGGGTCAACATGTGGACCGCCTCATTTGTAGACTGTATGTTGTTGCTGCATGCGACTGGACAAAATGATGCACTGATATATGGAAAAAATAATAAACAGTGTGTGTGTGTGTGTGTGTGTGTGTGTAGTTTGCAGGGTCTGGACATGGCTACAGCTGTCAGATATCTGTCTGAGTCAGATGCTTCCTTGCAAGTTCTTGGAGCTGCATACATACAACACAAATGTTACCATAGCAACGATGCCAAAAACCAGGTAACGCGCTTGCACTTTGACATGTTTGATCATATTTCCCTCATGTGTTGCTAATTATCTTATTTGATTGTCCATTACACATTATGCTCATCATCTAATTATTGGTGTGTTGTTGCTGATCCTCTCTCTCTTTCTCTCTCTCCCTCTCTCTCTCTCTCTCTGTGTCTCTCTCTCAGGTCCGTGCTCTGCATGGCATTCCGGCTCTCGTTCAGCTTTTCTCCAGTGACATCCAAGAAGTGCAGCGTTACGCCACTGGCGCCACGCGGAACCTCATCTACGAGAACAGCGACAACAAGGCGGCGCTCATCGACGCCGGTGGAGTGATGCATCTTGTCAGCATCCTGAGCAAACCTGACGAGGAGCTCCGCAAGACCATCACAGGTAGTAATCTTGACTAGTCATCTCTACTTCCATATTACTGGTTTGAAATATAGCATGAAAAGCTGTTTTTTTTTGGTGTGGCTGCAGGTGTCCTGTGGAATCTGTCCTCCAGAGACAACCTGAAGGAGAAGCTGTCCAAAGAAGCTTTGCCGGAGCTGACGGAGAAAGTACTGATTCCTCTGTGCAGCAGCGTCCCGCTGAGCCCGTCTGAGAGAGACATCTTCTACAACACCAGCGGCTGCCTCAGGTGACTCCCCGTTACCCCAACGGTGCTTAGATGCAGCATGTTCTAAAGGTCCACAGGGTTTTCATGCCAAAGTTATGAATTTGTCACATTTGTTTATTAAAGCATCCCTTCCTCCCCTCTCTGCCTGCTGTTCTTCTGCTGTTTCAATTAAACCTTTTCACCTCCACATGATCGAATTTCAAAATCCATCTACTACCTTAATTAGAAATATCCTTGTGTCACTGATGTTTGTGATTGACACACACACCCACCCACACACACACGCAGACAGACAGGTTAGCTTTATATAAATCAGCAGAGGAGCAGAATCACATGTTGACCAGCGCAGAGAAATCCACTTCTGGTGTGAACAACCAGCCTACTGCTCGGGTGCCAATGGCCAAAAACATTTTTGTGGCATGAAGCGAATTCAAAGTGCAAAGGAAAAAACTGAGGACAGACAAAGGTGGAAACCAGGAAGAACAATGAACACAGGAACAAGGCAGCTGACCTGACACAGATATGAGGAAAGACATGGAATAAATATACAAGAACCTAATGAGATAACCAGACAGATGTGGGCAGGCTGGAAACTGATTGGTGGAAACAAAGGGACCAGAGTAGGGCTAACGAGGCTAATACGACACAGGTGACACAGAAACAGGAGGGGAAACCCACAAAGACAGGAAACAGGAAATACAGTCACCGCTGCACTGAATCAAAACAACACCGGCCAAGCTGACTAGTCACAGTCTGTAACGTTCACAATGAAGAAGAATGAGCGAACGAGAATGAATGAACGAGGATGTAGTAAACCAGTAAATAGGATTCATCCTCTTAGGACACTAATGCTGGTACAGTATTTCATGGCAATCCACCCAATGTTGGTTGAGATGTTTCATTCTGGACCAAAGGACCAACTGCCATGTGTAGCAACCTTCTGGTAGCATGGACTGACCAATCATACTCCAAAATCAATGTTTTAAGGTCTCTCCATGTTGTTTCCTTGAATTTGGTCTGCTGAATGGCATTAAACACTACGGTACCCATGAACTTTAGCTGACATCGCTATGGAGATGCCAATGGCACAAACCAAAGTTGAGAATAGGGGCGGCGCCTTGTTGCTTCTACTAGAAACAAAACACAAGCGTTATTCATTGGACCTGTCCTTTAATCATTAAAGTGCCTTTGAAGAGCCAATCTCTTTATGCTGACTTTACAAAATGTAGCTTTCATGCATGAAACCTAACTGTGTTGTCTCAATGTAGATTTTGCTCAAGTGAAATCACTTCAAGATGAATTCTAGTACCGGCTTGACTGCATTATGTTGTGATGGACTAGCCTGAGTTTCTGTCTCTGTGTTTGTGTGCACAGGAACTTGAGCTCGGTGAATGAGAGGACGAGACAGAGGATGAGAGACATGCGAGGCCTGGTGGACTCTCTGGTGTCCTACATTGAACAAGAGGAGAGGGCAGACGACAAGGTAAGTCTGACTGTAACAGGCTGGGACATTTTTATAAAGACCAAAAGGCCAAGATGACACAAAATGCATCTTAGGACATTTCATTACATATTCAAGTCAAAGAAAGAGGCTTGTGTTTTTCTATATTTTTCTTATTGGCAACATGACCAAAGACCAATCACTCGTTAGTCCTGCTCTCAATACTCCTGCCCCAACACCCATTGGGTAGGTAGGAGTAGGATACTCAGGTTCCAGATTGAAGTCCTTTGATGTTGCCAACCAGATGTGTCCAATACTGACGTAAATGTTGATACAATATGTGTCTGTTTTAAAACTACACAGCTGATCATCTTTATCCATTGTGTGATACTGTATGTATGAAAGACTTTTTACTGGGAGTATACAAGTCCTGAAACTGACAGGAAGAGAGTAGACGTCCACTTACTTCACTCTCACTGTATAGTGTGTGTGTGTGTGTGTGTGTGTGTGTGTGTGTGTGTGTGGGTGAGTGAGAGAGAGAGGGGGGTCTTATCTCACAAACAATCCTTGACCAAGTACAGACACCAGCTTCAGAGAGCACTTTAACCTCAAAACAGACTAGTTTCTACAAATGAATCAATATGTGGTAGCAAAGTGTCATGAAGGAACATCACAACCAATGTAACAGAGTGACTCACTGATCTGTTTAATCATTTTTGGAGGACAATGGAGCTCTGTGGCTCAGAGGACGCAGAGGATGTACTTGGCCAGTAAAGCTGATTCTTACTACTTAGTAAGATGAATGTATTGTTTCTTCGTGAGATTTGTTGTCAATGAGAATATCAGCAGCCTTATCCTCTAAAGCACTGCGGTAAGAAGCAGGTTGCATGATTTGGTGGAGTTGCACTGAAGCACTGAGGAGAGTCAGCTTGTTACCTTGTCCAGTCCTTCATTCTTTCAGGGGCTCAGTATGAGGTCCAGGGACCTGCATGACTTGTCATCGACTGCTCTCACATCCTTCTTCATTTGGCTGTCAAGAGGCAACAGACCCACAATTCCTTTGCAAACCTTTAACCAACTGGCAGATGATTAATAAACACACTGCTTCCATTAGACATGGACATGAAGCCTTTGCTTCATCTGATTGGAAGAACATGCCATGGGGGATGTCCTCAGTTTTAAAACGGAAGTTACAAGGTGGGCGTTCTGGAAACGTTCAATTTGATCAGCGCCACCATTATGTGACAATTGTCAACTGACTGCCATCCGCTTTAGTTCTTCCTTCTTCTAGGTGATGATTTACTTCACATTTTTAGATGGTTTTCTAAATGACTCAATCAATGATTGCTTATTCTCACAAGTTTGTCTTGATATTGTGAAACAAATGGACCAAATATGATCATCAACTCTGAAACTAAGAAAAAGGTTCTTACTTTAACCCCATTTAAGAAAAGTATGTACATATTTGCATTCATTTTTTTCCATTTTTCCATTTCACATTTATTATTGGTTTATTTAATTTCCTATGGATATTTGTCAAGCCCCTATTTGTCTCCTCTCTCCATCTTTCTTTGTGGTTAGGGTTTGGAGAATTCTTTGTGTGTGATGAGAAATCTGTCCTACCAGCTGTACACGGAGCTTCCTCCCTCCGTCCGACTCCGTCTGGAGGGCCAAACGAGAGCCTCTGCCTCCGGGGACAGCGAGGCCATCGGCTGCTTTACTCTGTATAACAAAAAGAGCACAGAGGTAAAATTAATCACACATCATTCAATGACATACCAGGGACATGACTCCAAGCTAATGCTAATGTTGCTGTGTGGGTCTACAAGATGTGCCAACACCCGGATCCGAAAAGGGAACGCTGAAGTGCCTTCAACTTGCATTCTCTCTGCTGACCATCAGGGGGCAAGGTCTTCTTCAATACAGCAGGATGTGCATTTAATAAATTATGGTAAATTTAGAGTCAAATAGACCAGACAGCAGGGGATGTTTTAGGGCGTGGCTAGCTTATGACTGACCCTGTCACAGTGTCGTTACCGTCGCTACCATTGCTACCGTCGCTACCATCGCTCTGTCAGCAGCTTCACACCAGAATCCAGGTGGCCAGATCCAGTAAGGGTGCTGCTCTGCCGCTTGTGTTCGTCAGATCCACATGTTGCTCCTCCACATACCAAATATAGTCACTACCATCACTGGTTGCAAAAAAACAAGATGGCGACAGCCAAAATGCCGAACTCGAGGCTTCAAAGCCGTAGTCCACAAACCAACGGGTGACCTCACGGTGACTATGTCCACTTCTTCTATACAGGCTGTGGTGAACAAACAACTTGTTGTTCACGTGTTTTGCGTGCTTTTCATCTGAAGTGCTCATGCATCTTCACGAGGACGGTCAAAAGTGAATACTAAAAACATCCAGATCAACTTTGGATCTACTCGTGTACTACCTCGCCTCGAGAGCTCATTTTCAGATGCACCATCATTATCAAACATTAAGAATTTCCAAACATCGCATTGTAATGTGCTCGAGCCTTTAGGTTAAGCCATTGACATCAAGCAGGTCGGAGCTCTCCCGGGTCTCTCAGTAAACATAATAAGTGGCCAAGCAGAAAGAAATTCTAGAAGTGGCTCGGGTCCAAAGGGAGGATCGGTTTCCAACACACACACAATCAGCAGGTCACGTTACTCATTTCAATGGAAAGCAGTGGAGGCTCGTAGAGAGTAAGCATCAGCCCCACCGTTACATGTATGTTCTCATAGTCACCCCTCGAGTTGGAGAAGGACCTGTTCAACTATATGCTACCTGCTTTTCCATGTTTCCTTGTCCGACAGAATATCTTGAAAACCTATGGCCAAATATACTGTGTACTAAGCCCCTCCCTTGGACAGTGATTATCCAAACATAGCTTAGTGATAGTAACCGGCGCTGCAGGCCTGTCAAGCTTTTTTGTATTCCCCCACATGCTAGAGCAGTGTACATGGGGCTGTACTAAGAGTGATACTCTGTGTTTGAATGGTTGTGTCGTTTTAGGCTGTTCCATAACCAAAAACACATGGAAAAGCTTAAAAAATAGAGTGTGTTGTTCTGTTTATCTGCTGATGCTCGAATTGAAACATGTGGTTTGAAAATGCGAGGAGTGAACCAGGGAGCGGGGGTTGTCCTGGACATAATGGAGGGGCTTCAGGTTAGAGATCAGCTTCTTAGTAGGAGAATGCAAGGCAAAGGACTTGCAGAGAACCTGGATAAGGTTTATATTGGATGAATCTTGCATTTATATAAAAGAATTAAGGATGGAGACCTTTGAATGGAGGCTTTTCATGGAGGAGAATTATGGTGTGCCCGCAAAAAAACAGACAATGCATGCACTGCACATCAGCCATCGTTGCCCTGGTGGCAGCAATCAGGGGCAAACCAGAGGAAGGACAGCACCAACAAAAGTACCGGAAAACAGAAAGAACTGCCCCCACCTGCATGCAGCTCCGGCTGCACATGAACTGAACTGAACTTGCTCTCTTTCAGACACACTCTTTTAATGTTCAAGTAAGCGAGTAATACATTTTGTCCTTGTTGAAAGTGATCTTGTATTTTTGGTTTATTTCTAGAGTAAAACAAGCCATAGGCTATTAGAATATAAGCATTTTGAAGGGTAATAATAATTACAATGTTAAAAATTTTTGAAAGGCAATAGTATTGAAAAAGAGCAACAACAAAAAACAATAAAGGATATTTTTCATGGACATTAAGTACGTCATATGCTTTGACAGACAGACAATAATAATGTAATTCAAACTTTAACATGTCCCAGGCTGTGAAAAAAAAAAAAACTCACATTCGGTATACAGAAAATAATTACATTTTTGTCTGGATTTTTCAAGAGTGACATTATGTAAACAAACTGCCATTAAAAGGGTTGAAATTCGAAAAAAAATTATTTAGTGATGACCAGGACAGGAGTTGGTTAAAAGACTTAATAATATTGATGTATGATATCTTATGTTTAATCTTATCCCCTGAAGACATCACAGCAACTTTTTTAAAATGGATTATTAGTCAACTACAGCTGAAAAAAATAGAATGAAACAAACTCACAGCTGTGTAGCTACAACAACATGAACTGTATGTTACTGTACAAAAACGGGCCGTTTCTCTCTCTTTCCACAACAGCGTAACCAGATTCTCACCATATTGTCAGAGGTGTCCCGACAACCTAAGGGGGCTGAGTGGCTGTGGCACCCTAAGGTGGTGGTGCTCTATAAGCTTGTTCTGCAGAACAGTGACAACAGCTCCACCAGCCGCGAGGCTGCCATAGGAGCCCTGCAAAATATCACAGCAGGAGAGGCCAGGGTAAGATCTCACACGCCAGAGAAATGTGAAGTGTATATTCATTATTCAGCAGTCTTCTACTGCAAGAAAACAAAGAAAATCACCCAATGAACAGAAGTCTACAGAGGCTCATGATCTGTGCCCCTGTCTGCCAGTGGTCATCCGTGATGAGTGGGGTGGTGATGGAGCAGGAGAGGATGCTGCCCATCCTGCTGGATCTGTTGGACACCAACAGTGATGTGGAGATGAGGCCCCTGACCGGCCTGCTGAGAAATCTGGCCAGACACTCCACCAATAAAGACCACATGGGTAAGAGACAACAGGGGTCACTGAAGGTGTTTCAGTCCTTTTTGGGCTGGAAATGGTGTGTGTGTATGTCTGTGTGGTGGGCACATAGCAGGTCATAGTTACACTTCAGTTCTGTATGCAGATTGTTACTAAAATGAAAATATCTGGTCCACTTCACAGGGCAAAGTATGCCTGAAGTGGATCTGGGCCTAGGTTGTCTCCTACTCCGGAGCTAAACCCCTTCACAATAATCAGCAGGTGGCAAGCAGGACACAGGAAGTTGGCTTGGGTGTTGTGCTGTTTATTTGGCGATAAACTATCTGTACACACATTGCATTGCTAAAAAACATCCCAAAAATACCTGCAGCTTAGACGCAACAGAGAGTCAACTTAGACCCTGCTGGAAGTCCACTTAGACCCTGGTGGAAGTCCACTTAGATCCTGGTGGGAGTCCACTTAGATCCTGCTGGGAGTCCACATAGACCCTGATGGGAGTCCACTTAGACCCTGGTGGGAGTCCACTTAGATCCTGGTGGGAGTCAACTTAGACCCTGGTGGGAGTCAACTTATACCCTGATGGGAGTCCACTTAGATCCTGGTGAGAGTCAACTTAGACCCTGCTGGGAGTCAACTTAGATCCTGGTGAGGGTCAACTTAGACCCTGTGGGGAATCAACCCTTAGAACCCGCTTTTATCCTCATTTAAACAAGTGCTGTATGACAGAACCAAACCAACAGAGGTGAACTTCTTTAAAAGGTCTTCAGAGCCTTAATCAACCACCCTCGCTCTTCGTCCATCCAGCTAAGAACGTGGTGAACGTTCTGGTGTCCAAGCTGCCCAATGATGGCCTTGAGAAATCGCCATCCAGCGAGGTGGTTGTGAACATCTGTGGAGCCCTAAATAACCTGGTCACCTGCAGTTCCTTGGCAGCCCGCGACATCTCGTACTTCAACGGCCTGCCGAAGCTGGTCGGCATTAAGACATCCCATGATAACAGGTAGGAATTACTTCTACTGGGATCCTCAAATAGCAGCCTGGTCCAGTGAGAAAACAGTTATTTAAAAACAGTTAGAAACTCACTATAAATGTTAAATATATGAAAACTCCTTTATTTGGTTAATATTTTTTAGGTCCTTCCATGTTTTCCGTTTGTAAGCCCAATGACCTTACACATTCTGGAGCTTCTCTCCCCTCTGGATTTCCGTTTCTGACCGTCTGCCACTGTGTCTGGGTTTAGTTCTGGGAGTCTTAAAGCTGCCAGGGCGGCCTCAACTGTCCTCTGCAACATGTTCCAGTACAACAAACTGCACAAAGACTACAAAATGGTAAGACCCACAGTTGCTGATGCCAAGATACATTGTACTAAATCATCCAAATATTGTACTTTGCTGCTAACATGTCAGGGAGAGGCACATGGCTAGGCAGCAACAACAGGAACTTGACATCTTGATTCAGGGCAAAACACAGGAAATTATTAGGGCGGCAACAATGTTGTTTTTCAATAAAATACTCTCCATAATTTAGCCCAGTGCCATGTCTTCAATCCATCACCCCCAACATACATGATGATAGATAAGATCATAATGGGTGGTTTACAGGCTTGTTTATACCTCAGACCAGAACTCTATTAAGTCTGGTCCATTCAAAAGAACTGTGATACCATCTACAACATCTGAAACTGAAAATTGTAAAACAACGAAAGCAATGACTACAGTAGGGTAATGTAGCTGCTTCAAACAAAACAGTCCTCTTTTTAAATGTGTGTCAATTGATCCTTTGGGTCCTGGGGGGATTCCGAATATTGTTATCTTTTGGTCTCCACCAGCTCCCGAGAGAAATATCTGGCTCTTTAGCTGCTACAAACTCCTGTTATATTCCCCAGCTAGCGAGTTGATAAGATTGTCTGCCACTTGTTAATGGGCAAGTAGTGTAGAGTGCATTTATTTTTTCTGAAAACACTGCTAGTTGCGTCGGAAACAAGGTTGTGAGCAGAGTTTATGAAATAGACTAAAAGTATGTGAAATTGACTAAAAGATGCTGAAACGCTGCCTGGAGCTGCAATGTTTGCTGCTTGTTGTGTCCTTCTTGGACACTGAGCTTTGAAAAGGCTCCATGCCAGAGAGCACCTCCGCATCCATGCAAGTTCACATTGCAGCACATTTTTGTGTGTTGAAAGTAAGTGTTTTATCTCTTGCTGACAGCGGAGCCGCCACAGGAACGAAGCACACCAGAGTTCACTTGGTAGCACATAAATGCACCGAGGTTTGTGAACTGTTACAGCTGAAGAGTTCCTGTCGGGCAGCAGCAGAGAGGGCTGTTATTCCTCTCAGTGCTTCTGGTTCCTCACACCAGTGATTTCACAGTGGTCTTCTTTTTGACGCTGTTTTGAAAGTAGGACCACATTCTAAAGTACATCCATCATGAAAAAGATGGATTACTTCTTTGTAGGGCTGGCCGATTTTTTCGATTTAATTGATTCATTTGCATTTTTACTTTCCAACGGTTTGTGAAATGGCTGAACCGCAAAATCGCCTCCATATCCGTATCCAAGTATCCGTAGTAGCCGACTCTCTCACTTTCCAGAACGCACGCAAAAGTCAGCCACATACAATCACATTCACCGCACCCCCGACAGACGTACGAAAAAATGTCCATGAACTCAAATGTCCTTTTACCAATTAACGAGAATACTTCCAAAAGTTTGCGATCTGTTTATCTGTTTACTTCTGCTTGGCGCTATCCTAGCTCTCCTCTCTCTTTCCTCTCACGTCTTCCCGCCCCTCCTCCTTAAGCCACGCCCTCCTGACACAGACACAGACATGAGATCTGCATCTTCAAGCTCAAGCTGACCTGCAATGTAACAAAATAATCTAAAACTATACAAATTGGAATCCATTTATTCTGAGCTAACTGAGGTCAAAACAGAGGTCAAACAGGGGGGTTTAGGGGGTCGTACGACTATAAAGCTACCTGAGCTGCCTTTTCAGTGACTGAGGTAAAGGCAGCAAGACTTACTGCTTATTACAACAAGGGGCAGAGAGGTCTTTTCTCCTGTTTGCTTTCACCCATGACACCAAAGTTGTCTCATATATGCAGAGGAAGAACAATGAGCACATTCCATTAGACTGCAGAGGCCCTGATAAACAATCAACACAGCCAACGCAAGAAAAACAGGACATGATATTGTGTGATAGTAAAACCTAAAAAATATACTCTCCTTGCTCTCTGAAACCTTAATTACAGACTTATCATCAATGAATTGATACCAGACAGGGTATTTATGCATTCTTAATAGATCTGTAGTTCAACAATTGGTATAGACACTTAGTATGTGGGAATTCTTGTCCCAGGTCAAAATTGAGCCGTACCATACTGTGATTGTGGGAAATATGAACACTATGTAAAGTTAAATAAAGTTACGATGCTCTGCTGATTGAACAGCTGATCTCTCAGATGAAACTACAGTTGTTGGGCTGCTGGTAGTTGATATTATAAATGTGTTTTCATTCACAAATTTTCTATATTTTGGAATCGCAAAATTGGATGAAACACTATTGACGACTTGTTACCTGGTTTATTCACAACACCTCTTTCCCGTTAACGTTAAAGTCCCAGTGAAACAGAAGTTGGGTCGTCTTTAGCTTTGGTGTTATAAGTATAAGACATAAGTGGGGTGAACAGTTTCAAGAGGCATTTAAATCACATTCTTCGCATTTGATTGGACCACTGATATTGGTTAGTACTAGTGTAGGTAAGCACATGTCGTTTCATATAAGAATACGACAAATTTGTATATAACCACATGACTATTGGAGCTGGCAAAATCTTTGTGTGTGAGTTAACCACAGCTAAAAAAATATAAATTTACTAAACAGACAAATTGTTCCTGTAAAGAAATGACTTGCTTTCAAACCCAGCTAAACTCCTGCTAAAACACTTGGTGAGGTTGATCTACCTTTAAGTCACATATTTAAGTTAATATATTATATTTCACTACAGGTATTTTATACTATGGATAATTCTCCTGGATGATGGCTGTTGTGTAAAATGGTTATTGTTATTGATCCACAACCCTAATCCCCACAGATTTCCTGTGTTCTGTTTGCAGAACCCAAATCCACATGTGAATATGGTCTTTGTGGTCTTCTACGCTGCTGCATGTGTGAACAAAGACATAAGGGTGAAGCTAAAATGGAGAGTAGAATATGTGGGCGTTGGCCAACATTGTGCTCTAAACTTTTGTCTCCGCCAGATGGTTTTCTAGTCTACGTCTGCACACATCTGTTCTTTATCCCATTTGACCTCTGCTCCTGTCTTCCCATTGGTCCTCCTCATCCCTCCTTTGCTCTGTTCTGGAAGTCTGTTTTTAGCCTCTGGTTATGCTTTATCTGGGGATACTTGGCACTGCACATGCAAATGTTTTCTCTGTGACTGATAGCAATTAGATTGTAGAGTTGCTTCAGCTCTTCTCTGCGTTGGGGTGTCTCTCGATCTGCCTTCCCACACACTGGGAGATCAGCGGTGATGGATCTTTTTAAACTCCAAACATCCGGTTCTTATTTCTATGAAACTACACATTGTAAACTCATCAAAAGTGTTCAGAGTATTCAGTGATAACCACGATTTGTAGTGGAATGTGTTTTCCAGACAGTAATGGAGAGAGGCTACTTGAGAATGATAAGATGTTATCTTATTGCTTTCTTCCAACAACCATGTTTTTTTTTTTAATTTTGTAGACAGAGACAAACATTTAACACCAAATTACAAACACGCACTGAAAGAATTCGCTTAAGTCCCTGAAAACATTCAAAATAAACCCAAAGATCAGACAAAAATAAATGCATCTCCCTCTTTTGTCTCACTTTGGTTTCAGTTTACCTTTGAGCTCAAGAGAATATTCTCATATAAGTTCCTTTAAGTTTCTTCAGTTTCTGCTTTCTCTTTAAATTCAGTTCTGTGTTCTCATTTTATCTCTGTTAGGCCTATTTCAAAGTTTCTCCTTAGTACTCTTGACCAAATTTACAATAACACAATCATGGACATCACCAATTGGGCAACAGATTAAATGAAAAGGAATACAATTCACTCAAACTCAAATCCCACAGAACAATATGCTGTATATGTGATGAATAAACTCAACGTTGCGTGCGCCACATGGCGTTCTTAAATATGTAACAAATGAAACCACAATCTTTTCCTGAACCTAACCTTCACATTCTGACTCCAATGCGTCAGATAATGCAGCTTGTCAGAGCTTCAAACTAGTCTTTATTCTTTATAAATATATATATTTATCTCTGTCTTTGTACCACGTCTCTTAATGTGAAGGTAATACAGCTGGTGGGTGCATCAAAAACACACGCTGACACGCTAAATGTGGCTGCATTCACCGATACCAGGGCAGTGAGAACGGGTTGACCTAACCTAAGTTTTTCATTTATTCACGTCTCAACATGAAAATACTGATGAGAGAAGCTGTAAAGTTGCTTCATGGTTAAACTTTATTGTTATCATTCGAACAAATAATGGGAAAAGAAGAAGTTCAATCAGCTGCTTAGTTCAGGAGGATGTAAAGTCAGTGCTTGCAAATGAATGAAATTGAGAATGAATTTGAGAAACAGACAGTAACTAAGAACAAGCCGGTTTTCACTAGTTTAAGAAGTTGATAAAGATCTGAAGTGAGCGGCTAACAGGATTAGGGCAGCCTTGGCACGAACATGAGAAGCAGCAGCTTTTATAGAAAGAAGTTTTGCCAATCTGCTGTGGAATGCCACACTGGTTATATTAGATAACACTTTATTCCTCTAATTACTGCTGGTAAGAGTTTGTCATTGTAAGTGGCAATAACACAATAACAGAAGCAGCAGCAAAACAACAGTTGAATCATTTGGAGGCCTTTATTCTTGTCAAAGTGAGCTGCTACTTCACTCTAAAAAATGTTGTACTTGTGTCTAACTCTGCCGGTGTCTGGTCTGGGTTTATGTGTTCTTATTATGTGGGTCTCTGAGTGACCACTCTCAGCAGGAATGCAGAGAATCTGGCTGAGATATTTAGGGTTTGTCTATTGTGTGCCTTCTGGGATGAATAAAAGAAGAGTTTGCCTTGGCAGACCCTGAGCTCTGCTATGCTCCTCCTGTATACCTCCACCTTCCCTCCAGCCCCCCTCCACACACACACATCAGCCCCTGCCAAAGTGAACCGGACAGCAAACAAAAGTCTCTTGTTTATCTGGCTGCTGGGTGGCCATGATGAAGTTATTACATTTGATAGATAACCCGTTGTGGGTCTGTCCTCAACCCAGTCTCATGCAGTTCACATGAAAGTTGCGTCCCACTGTGGACTGTCTTCACAAGCTTCAGTGCAAACAAACTAAAATATCTGGAAAAGTACTGGACAGACGGTTGTGGAATTAGCTGCTTTGCGCGGCTATTCGTGGTCCTCAGAGTGCGAATCCTTTGTATTCTTGGCAAAATATGTTCTCATCTAAAATGTCCTGAGCTACCCAGAGAGAGGGTAGCTGTTGTGGGCTGTTGTACAAGACATTTTATCACCACTGAATAGTAGTGCTAAAACGATTTTACAACAGATTGCATGGCAGACTTTAAATTATGTTTTAGGTATATAATAATATTTAGATCGTTTTGAGATAAAAAAATTTTCAGAAATGAATTCTCCATGATGAAACCTTCAATGTGGTGATAAAAGGAACTAAACTTAGGAAACTAGGAAATTCAACTTTTTAAAATAGTATTCATGTCATATCTGGCCAATTTTCAGAATATTCCTTCCCACAAAAGTTATCGCTCAAATATAGTACAACATAACACTGTCTACTCTTGATAGGTATGGGCTATCAGCTTTTTCCAGCTCCAAACTATGTCATTATATTGGCTTTTAAAGATCCGCTATCGCTCATACATCTCCTATATACAGTAAGAAGTGGATGTATTCATCATGGGGTTGTGTGTGCAAACAGCCGATGAAATGTGGATGTAGTGGCATCAAAACAGGAAAGTAGTAAAGCCCGCCTCTTTCTTGATTCGATTGGCTGCCTGGGTCCAGAGCAGTGTGAGTCTGCACCAACTCCAACTTTTATGTGTGTGTAAGAAACTTGCACCGTACTGAAAGAAAACGATGGTTTCGCGTTTCTGGTGACGCATCTTGGCGTGATCGGCCCTCATAAGTGATTAAAATAGTTTTAAATGGAATGTAAAACAAACTGGAAGCCAGTGTAATTAAAATCAGAGCAACGTGAACAAGCTCAAATATGCTAGTGAAAAGTGCATTACAACAAATCAAGTTAGACAGGTGACTTAATGCAGCCAGTGGGAGATGGCAGCACAAGTGTAAATGTCAAGTCCATCGATGTGTGTTTTTATGTTTTTCAGAAAGGATTTGCCAGACGCGACTTCACCGATGCCACTATCTAGGTTGCAGCACACTGCGCCATGCTTTTGACCTCAGGATGGCAATCACCGTGAGGAAAAGACGAGGAAAAAAAGGATTAAATGAGCAGATTACCAAACTGTGATGGACCTACTGGAAGAGAAAAAAAATGTACTGGCGCCAAGGACGATGGACTTAAAAATGTGTCCTTTTTCAGGTGTGTTTAACTTGGCTTAGCTTGCAGCAGATAGTGTGTGATGACGGGAACTTAATGCATTCCGCACAGACGGTGGACTTCACCCCCGAACTAGTACATGCTCAGTGTGTATTAGGGTTTGACTGACATGTTTTTTGACACTGACACCGATTCCTTTGAACTAATGTTTCTGATAGCTGATGCCCATATTACAGTCAGAGACTGACAATAATTATCATGATAATATCATGTTCATGGTTAGAGTTAGTTAAAGAGAGCAGATACTAGCGATGGTCCCTCGCTACAGCCTGAATCACTTTGTTGATGATCAGGTCAACATTTTCATTCGTCTAATACTTGCAAATCTACTTCCTACCAGCCTCAGCTGTACTTTATGTTTAGTGCTAATTAGCAAATGTTACCACGCTATGCTAAGATGATGAACACGATGAACTTTTTTTCCCCTGCTAAATATCACCATGTTAGCATTGTGAGTATGTTATGCTGTCGCATTTAGCAGAACATAATGTACCCCAATACATCTTTACAGAGTAGCTAGCATTGCTGTTTGTTAGTCTTTTTAACAAACAAACTGACTAGTGTTGTTTTTTTTAGGAGAAAGGTCAATTCTAATCATTCCCTACAGCTAACGGTGCTAACAGTGCAAACAAGTAGTGCTGACAGAGCTGACAGTGTTTACTTGAGGGGGAAACCGAGAGTTGGTGCTACGCTTCGTTAACAGCTGTAACTGCTGGATGAGTGCAGCGCAGAGCCGCAGCTGTATGCTAGCCACATGCAGTTACACGCGCAGCAGGCCGGCTACGTAAACAAAGCACAGAGAAGGTTGGATTACAACACACACAGAGGGAGAGCGACCTCATTCTCAGGTAGACATTAGTCCACTATATCTTCATAGCAAATAGTTGTTTGCTGCTAAATGAATGCTCTGCATATCGTAGGGAGAACCTTCAAATTTATGTAATTCATATCATCATTTGAAGTTATACATTTTATTTCTGCCTTTCCTGGGAATGGAAGATTTGTTGTTGAATTTAATTATCATTGATAAAAAGATAAGTTAGAATTAACGTGAGGGACCACCATGGCAGTCTAAGAAAGGGGCGTCAACTACACTTCACAAAACATAGAATTATAGTCTGTTCAGCATAGAAATGGAGTCAAAACACAAATCCACCCAAACAAGACAATCAGCCTGTCTTCACAATATAGTATCTTGTGCTCACAGTGAAGATAATCATAACCTTGGAAAATAAACTGGACTAGGATCAAAGATAAGTGAAAATAGTATGTTTTTTAAGACATGAATCAGATCATCCTATTCTGTCATCACTCAAGTCAAACAACAGTTGATTAAAAGGAGAAGCCTCACAATAATGTCTGCTGAGAGGTCAGTAGGAGGCAACGAGGGGATTTGTCTGGAAGGACATGTGGGGGAGAGCGTAACCTTCAGACCTGACAGAGGAAACTGCAGCCCAGCAGCAGCACTTATCTAGCAGATGGAGGAAGGGAGCGGCTCAGCCTGACCTGGGTCTGCAGCGGCTTCAACATTAACACCGTCCACCACCTGAAACACAGAAGGAGAGAATAGAAGTGATATTTAAGGTGAACAGGTCTTATTGTGCTGCTGAACTTTTACATCGTTTTTCTTTCACTCAGACTTCAGGGCGTGCAATTGTTTTAAATCTCTTCTAGATTGCATCCTCTGAACTCCATTTTTGTTGTCCAAGTCCACACAAGTCAGCTAAGTCTCTATGCACACAAGGCTGTGATCTATCACCACCCATACTCTTGCGTTTGCAGCTTGTTCTGCCCCCACCAGTGGTCAAAAAAACAACTTCCTGAGGTCGAGGGCGATGTTGTTAACGACAGAAAAGTACTCTAACTATTTGAATCACTCACTTAGAACGGCGTCACCGCTGTAGCTCCACTGCGACCCCTTGTCCTTCTCACAAGTTTTGTAATCCAACATCTAGTACACTGTTTTTTAAAGACTAAATAAAACAAATAAATCCAACAATGAAAAGAGTTGTTGCTTACCAAGCAAGGAAAGATCCCATGATGCATTCTCAGAGGCCACACACAACGCAATGACATGTCATTCATCTCATCCTACTATATCATGTAGATCTGTTTTGTTTGGGCGGCAACACAATCCTGATGGAAAACATAATATGTAGATTATCCTTCATGCATTTTGAGAGTATCGTAAGGTGTGTGACCTCTAACTTTGTTAGTTATCAGAAGCAGATATGCCATTTCTCGCACGGTGGTGTAGTGGGTAGCATTGATGCCTCACAGGGAGAGGGTTCCAGGTTCGATTCCAGGTTTGATTCCCGGTTTGTGTTCGAGTTCCTTCTGTGTGGAGTTTCCTGTTCTCCCCGTGTTAGCTTGGGTTTTCTCTGGGTTCTCCGGCTTCCTCCCAAAGTCCAAAGACTCTACATCACTCTCTACATGTCTCCCTGTGATAGACTGGTTACCTGTCTGTCTCTACATGTCAGCTCTGTGATAGACTGGTTACCTGTCTGTCTCTACATGTCAGCCCTGTAAGAGACTGGTTACCTGTCTGTCTCTACATGTCAACCCTGTGAGAGACTGGTTACCTGTCTGTCTCTACATGTCAGCGCTGTGAGAGACTGGTTACCTGTCTGTCTCTACATGTCAGCCCTGTGATAGACTTTTCCCAATGTTAGCCCCCGCCATCCTTCCTGACCCTAAATACAATTATTTGGCTTTTGGGCAGACAATAAAAAATAATAAAGAGGGTATTGAATGAAATTACTAAAAATGTAAGATCTGTGTTGGCCACAATGTTTATTTGCCCCTGATCACTGTCATTCAAGATTGTGTTATGTGTGATTCTAATAAATATCTTTGATTCAATTTCCATTTTTTGTTTTTCCATTTGTATTAATGGTGATGTAAAGAAGACAAAAAGACAGAACCGCATTTAGGAATTTAATCTTTCAAAGAGGATGTGTAAGTGGTTAGCTGGACTCTGCAAAGTGTTTTATACTAAATGTCTGACTTTTCAAACTACTGGGCTGCAAGATGACTGACAGTCTCTGGAAGGTACCGATTGTGGAGGTAAACTCAACAATAGTCTCGCCTCAGGGAGCTTCCCAGTTCATCCACTTTAATCACAGGGGTCACAGAGCAGCCTGCGATACTTGTCTCTCCCCCCAACCTCACAAACCTCGACCTCAGACCAGACATTCCTGACCTCAGTCACACAAAACTCCCAACGGGCTCATGACAATACAACGAATGCCGTCATTCGGTGGATATTACTAGAATCTACACTCACTGGCCACTTTGTTAGGTACACCTTGCTAGTACCGGGTTGGACCCCCTTCTGCCTTCAGAACTGCCTTAATCCTTCGTGGCATAGATTCAACAAGGTACTGGAAACATTCCTCAGAGAGTTTGCTCCATATCGACATGATAGCATCACGCAGTTGCTGCAGATTTGTCGGCTGCACATCCATGATGCGAATCTCCCGTTCCACCACATCCCAAAGGTGCTCTATTGGATTGAGACCTGGTGACTCTGGAGGCCATTTGAGTACAGTGAACTCATTGTCATGTTCAAGAAACCAGTCTGAGATGATTCGCACTTTATGACATGGCGCGTTATCCTGCTGGAAGTAATCATCAGAAGGGTACACTGTGGTCATAAAGGGATGGACATGGTCAGCAACAATACTCAGGTAGGCTGTGGCGTTGACACGATGCTCAATTGGTACTAATGGGCCCAAAGTGTGCCAAGAAAATATCCCCCACACCATTACACCACCACCACCGTTGATACAAGGCAGGATGGATCCATGCTTTCATGTTGTTGACGCCAAATTCTGACCCAACCATCTGAATGTCGCAGCAGAAATTGAGACTCATCAGACCAGACAACGTTTTTCCAATCTTCTATTGTCCAATTTTGGTGAGCCTGTGTGAATTGCAGCCTCAGTTTGCTGTTCTTAGCTGACAGGAGTGGCACCCGGTGTGGTCTTCTGCTGCTGTAGCCCATCCGCCTCAAGGTTCGACGTGTTGTGCGTTCAGAGACGCTCTTCTGCATACCTCGGTTGTAACAAGTGGTTATTTGAGTTACTGTTGCCTTTCTATCAGCTCGAACCAGTCTGGCCATTCTCCTCTGACCTCTGGCATCATCAAGGCATTTATGCCCACAGAACTGCCGCTCACTGGATATTTTCTCTTTTTCTGACCATTCTCTGTAAACTCTAGAGACGGTTGTGCGTGAAAATCCCAGTAGATAAGCATTTTCTGAAATACTCAGACCAGCCCGTCTGGCACCAACAACCATGCCACGTTCAAAGTCACTTAAATCACCTTTCTTCCCCATTCTGATGCTCGGTTTGAACTGCAGCAGATCGTCTTGACCATGTCTACATGCCTAAATACATTGAGTTGCTGCCATGTGATTGGCTGATTAGAAAGGTGAGTGTATATGGCACTAGAATATTACCTCAGTGTGAATATTCCATAAAGATGTAGTTGCTCAGATGGATATTCTCTGCCCACCACTGGCAACTTCACGACTTGAAAAAGCCATCGAGCTTGTTATTATGGTAGAGAACTGAAAAAAGAGCCCGTCTTAAAAAACACAGGATTTATTATCCCGTTATTTAAGCAGGGACACCTTATGATTTACGATCATCTTATTTAAGACGTTTTATTAGTAACAGGTCTAACATGAGATGATGCTCCGACCTATTAGAAATCATATCGACCTGACAGGCTTTTATGCCAATTATGTAATTCATAATTAATATAAACCTGTTGCTGTTCGATATTTTATCGTACTAATACAGTTTGTTCACACCTCCATCTACATAACAGCCACCGTGAATAAATACATTCTTAGATCACATCTGACTGATATCCCACAATCAACTGACTGACTGAGGCAATTCACACAGAGGGCAATGAGTTATTCATTTATTCACAGAAATGGAGTCCAATGAGATAATTTTTCCAAATAAAATAATTAGGTCACATTTTTATAACACCATATTACAGGTAGATAAATAGTGTGATATCCCTCAAGAGTGCACGATCAATTCTGTAGAAAAAAAAAAACACCTGAAGAAAGCTCACATGGCACTAGATGATAGCACCCAGGTGTGCCGTTAGCCACCGACTGTTCCCATATAAAATCATCCATCAACCTTAAATAATCACTTGTTTATCCACAAAGCAGAGGAACCCGTACTCTTAAAACTTTGGTCTTTCTCCTCATGCATTTACCTAAAGAATCTAAATAAAGACAAATATAGAAACTAAAGGACTTAGCTTTTTCTTTTTTACAGGTTTAAACATTTACCAACATCTGTTCAATATAAAAATCTAAAGATGATGTTGAAATACTGCACAGAACAACCAGGCTACTAAATGATAACTAGACTGTGAATGCCCTCTGTGTACCTATTCTGTATGATTGTAAAAGCAACTTTTACAATAAGCTACATACTGTATGTAAATGTATAGGCAAAGTTAACGTCTCAATCTGAGGAGGCAGCTCAGGCTAAAATTATGTTGGTACATTTGAAAACTCTGTACGACCCCAAATCAGAAAAAGCTTCTTTTTTTAATATAAAATATTACTATTGATATTGGAAGACAAAGTGAAAATAAAGATCTTTCTCTTGTGTGAGAAGTGTGACTGAACATTTTTAGAAACGGCGACTAGATTGTTACTCTGTCATCAGCAGGTTAAAGTTTGAACGTTTGTTCTGTTGCCTTTGTCTCTCTATTTTTTTATTTGGTGCCATCCTCTCCCCAAAAAATAACCCCATAAGTCGTTTGTCCAAGCAGCGCGGAACCCTACTTGCATTTGTTGTTAGGCAGCACCCTCTAGTTGCTGGAGTAATTATGACTGGTTTAGAGCGTGTATTGATGTCCTGCCACTAGTAGGGGTGCTACATTAAGAAACTGAGGGTCATATTCGAGGTTATGAACATTTGACCTAAGTGGCTGTTCAGGTTAGAGGAATGTTTCCTTGGTTGGACTGTATGACAATGATTTGACGGTGCGGGGTAAAACACCTGCTCACCACGTGAAACGTCTGTCCCATGTGACCAACTACAGTCACATACATCATGGAGTTCACAGAAAGACGGAGGACACAGAATGACACTGCTGGTACAGAGAATGACACGACCTCGCCTGTGCTCACAGTACAGTATTGGTCAGCTGATCACAGGTGTTTAGCCAATAGATGGACTGTGTAAACACAGAATCCGCACACACACACACACACACACACACACACACACACACACACACACACACACACACACACACACACACACACACACACACACACACACACACACACACACACACACACACACACACACACACACACACACACACACACACACACACACACACACACACACACACACACACACACACACACACACACACACAGGTTCAATGATGGGACATGAAACATTTATCAGTACAAACGTTTAGCAACTGTGTTAAAACATCACACACAAAACAATCACAACACAATAGTCTACAGGTAAATTAAACTTAAAACGGTAAGTCAACAGGAACTCTGAGGAAGCATCCAATAATCAAGCATGAATTTTAGATATCTGAAAATTCAACAAGCAGCTTAAATTCATTCAGTTTCAGATTCAGCTCAACAAATGTGTGTTTTTGTTGGCAACAGACCTTTTATTCTCAGCAGACACTTCAACTTGGAACTCGGTATAATTAACTACATCAACAATGTTAGGGCCCTTTTTTGTGCTACGGTATGCCAAAGGGTCTGCTGTGAAAAAAAGGTCTTCTACAACAATGAATTAGCTACAGTGAATGATTTGTGCCTTTTGGCTACTTTCCCATAGCCACGATGAGGCTGAAAGGCACCAGCCTGTTTTGGCATAGATTAAAGTCTCTGGCACAAGCAAACATGATTAAACTATGATCCATTCAGTTGTTGAATTTGGATAAGCCGGCTTGTGTTGTATGTTGTTGTCATCAGACTCTTTGTTTTCTCTGCCAAGTTCAAATTTTGCTTCGATAGATATACATACATTAGAAATTTAGGTTGGACCCCACCCAGAACCGATGTGGAGTCAGGTCCCCTGGTCCGTTTGAAGACCTCTACAGCTACGTCCCGAGTTCATAAACGCCATCACCTGCTGACTACCTCCAATATGGCTGCCAGAAGGTGTGTTGCAGCAGCTCCAGTCCTTCCATACAGTTGCTGGTGAAGGATGGTGGTCATGCACAGAGGACACAGGCACTTTTCTGTTCTTGAATCCTGAGAAGAGAGGAGCCCCCCTCCTCCTCCACTGGCCGATGAGCTTGAGGATTGGTTGTAATTAATGTCTTTATTAAAAGGAGCTGCTTTAATCCAGCAGATGGGACTGCAGCCCTTGTTGGGAGGTGTGTTGCACTCAGCGTGTCTTCCTGTAGTAAGCAAAAGCTGTGACCAATGCTACTGATGCTACTATGGCTACCACCCTCCACTGAGAAAATCCCCGGATCACTCCCTCCTAGAAAGATCAGGACAGCAAGATTAAGACCACAAAGCCTTAGACTGGTATTTCTAATGCATATGATACACACATCCTCACTCACCCAGCCTCCCTGCTGAACGATCCAGGAGTAGAGCTGCTCTCTGACGACCTGGAGAACCCAGCTGATGATGGTTCGGATGTTCTCTAGATGGTTGGTGGTCAGTGCCTTTAAAACATAAACCAAGACACCAGTCAGAACAACTCTGCAGTTGTCAACTACTGAAGGCAAATGTCTGTGTATAATCGAGGAACTCAAAGTGCCTCTGGGGCTGGACAATACCTTGATTTAAAGTGAACCTACTATGCTCCTTTACTTTACTTCTTTAGTATTATGCTTTACTTTAAAGAACCGGAGGTTTCCACTTGGCTCAAACTGATGATGATGTGGTTGGAAAACGTGGGCGATCACTCTTTGGAGCCCCTGAAATGTCACAGTGGAATTTCTGGAACTCCTTTTATGATCCCTTGAAATAAGTTTTCAGGTACCCTTGATCAGCCAAAGAAAGCATTGTTGAACCTACAAAGTGAGATATCATAATACAGCTCAGCCATTCAGCCAAAGTCCCACCTTGACGTTCCAAGAGCCCTTTTATTGGGAACACTTTACATTTGGATAATAAAGCCCGACGCTAAGCAGCATTACAGTGAGATATTGAACAAAGACTAGTTCACTTTGACCTGCAGGATGTGACTCACGAGAGGCGGGGGAGCACTGCAGCATGGTTTTGGTCATGAAGCACAGGGTACAAATGACTGACAACAGGTCCACTTCCAACCAGTGAAGCTCACTGGTCGGACCCCAATGTGCAACAAATTAAAAGTGTGATACACTTCTGTGTGATATGTTTCTGTCTGTTACCTTGTTTATGAGTTCATAGGCCAGATGGAAGAGAGCCACCACTCGGCCCCAGTTGATGCCGTCAGCGAAGATGCTCCTGGCCACCTTCATGAAGATGTCCCGAACACAGTTGCCCCGTACCTTGTTGATCAGTCTGACGGGAAGAAAAAAACGCATTCAGCTGAAACAAGGTTTAGATTTCATCTCTGAATTCTCTGAAATGTGTCCTGCTTTGCAAGTAGTGTTCTAGTTTTACTATATTCTGTGCTGAAACAAACTGACAATAAGAACTCCACTGATTAGGGGTGTCAACCCATGTCATCTTAGTTTAGGGGTTATACGTTAACCAACTGAGCTGTTCAAACAGGATGCACCGTGGCTACTTCCATGGCGCCCTGCAGCGAGCCGGTGTAAGTGTGTTTGTACAGTTGTTAGGCACACACACCGGCACCAAGCCCCATGCAGCATTTATACGCGTGTCTCAGAGGGAATTAAGGACCATACTAGAAAGCATAAAAATCAATGAGTCATTGGCTCTTCTGATCAGCCTCAATAGAGACCAACGATCAAACTTACAACGATCAGCTGATATTCATAAGCTACTATATAAAACAGTGAAGACAAGACTACAAGGCCTTAGGGATGGGACGAGGTTGACAAAATATGAAAAAAAAGAAAAAAAAAAGGACATTTGACACAGGACTACATAAAACTAGAAGTACCTAGTGGTTGTGAGCCCCCACGAACCACTCAAGTTGCAGTTTCAACAATGTACAGTACGTCAAAAATGTCATCCCTTCATAATTTTATCCTATTAGACATTGTGTGATTGTCATAATAAGCATATCAATTCTTGGGTTATGGCCAAAGACATGCCTTGTGAGGTCAAAGTGACCTTTGATCTTTGGAAATCAAATTCTAATCACTTTATCCTCTAGTCCAAGTGGATGTTTTTGCAAATTTGATGAAATTCCCAGTAGGCTTGGGCGGTAATACGGTATACTACGGGTATTAAAAATAGCAACGGTATCAGTCTCAATACCGTCATTGAAAAAATGCAATGCACTTATTTAGGAGATAGAGATAGAGAGAGAGAGAGAGAGAGGAGAGAGAGAGAGAGAGAGAGAGAGAGAGAGAGAGAGAGAGAGAGAGAAAAGAGAGAGAGAGAGAACACGACTTCTGCAGTTTGGCAGTATTTCGGGTTCCGACCCTAATGAGAAGTAGAGCTTAGTTGGGGCCCAGAAAATCAAGCCCGACCCTACCCGAGCCCATGCGTGTTCTGTCCGAACCCGGACCGACCCGACACATTACTTTAATTAAGAGCTGATTTCAACCCGACAATTATTTTTCATGCGTGAGGCTGTTGTATGTGCATATCCGTGGGAAGTGGGGTGCGGCTGCACCACTACTCAGTCACAAAAATATACAAATAATTTTATAGGCTACGTTAGTGCCGCGATTAGGATATGACTGGACAAAGCCGACACATGTTATCGCCTTCTCCCACTACTCAATTGAAATGATCCCGTACCTCGGACTTTCCTGATGTCTTGCTCAACGTTAATTGTCCTGTTTTTAATTTATCCTTTATGTCTCCAAGTTCCATGTTGCACTTTAGCGTAATTCCTTTATTCTTTGATTTAGCTGCACAGAGCGGAACCGTTATGAATGATGCGTGCGCACTATGTGTAGCGTCTTTTTTTTTTTTTGTGTAACTTTGTACACATTTCTTACGTAAACCTACTCTGCTAAACATATAACCAATAATATTTAATGTTTATGCCTAGCCTTCTCCTCAGATTAGGGGAGAAGGCTAGGCATAAATGCAATGATAGAAAAAAAGAAAAGAACGAACAAACAAACACAAACGCTTGTTTAAAGGCCCGGCCCGACCCAGCCCGAGGGTAGTGGTGGGAAATTTCGGTCGGGCTCGGGCAGGGAAGCTAAACTCGAATGAGTTTGGTGACGTCGTCTGAGCCTTACGTCATAATTTTTAATTAGTCACGGTAATGCTGTATACCGGGGTAAAATAGGGAGGAGGTTTGACGGTATAAAAATTTGGATACCGCCCAACTCTAATTCCCAGCAGATTTGAGATTCTTAGACAGAAGTTGACGGGAATGGACGCGTGTCGAGGATTCATGTGGACTGATGAGTACTGATGTGGACTGATGCCGTCTGCTACAACTCACTGTTGGAGCTCAGCGTTCCTGTTCATCTCATCTGCAATCCTGAGCAGCTGTTCCACCACTTCTTGGATTTGTGGATCCTGGAGTTCATTCGGCCTTCCTCCCAGATGCTCAGAGGACACGTGTCGATCGGGCTCCACTGTGTTTATGCGTTCGACCACATACCTGCAACAAACATGAGGAAATACAACATATCTAAATAATAATTTTCCCCATGATCCATAGAGACAGGCAAGTTAAACTTTGGGCCAGTTACCACGTCCGCTGTCTCTGCTCCAACATGTTTCCTATAATACTGGAGATAATATTTCTGAGTGAGAAGGATCGTGGTTTGAAAGTGAGTTTTGTAAATAGTCTGCCTAATGAAATAATTAAATGTCATATATAGGGCTGGGCGATTTGGCCTAAAAATAAAATCTGGATTTTTCAAACTAATGGACAATTTTCGATTTAAACCTCAATTTTTCTGTTTTTGTCTAAACAAACTAACAGACCAAGGCAAAATTTAAAAACCTATTTTCTTTATCAACACAATAAAAAAAATGACATTATCAAGTCGTCTAGGCCTATGTGAACAAATCAGTGGCTCAAGAATTAAAAAAAATTAAAAAAAGAGCACCATTTGGCTGGAATTATTGTGCAAAGATAATTTTTTTTATTCAAAACGGATCCATCCCTGAAAAGAAATTGTAAAATGAAATACAATAAATAATATGTAGCCTGGGTGTAGAAAGCAGGGATTCAAATAAATGAGTTCCTAAATAAGTGCAGTAATAAATCCATAAGACAGCTAAACTAAAAGTAATTTGGTTGAATAAAGAGTAAAAATGGTTAACGGTTAACTCGGAGATTAAGACAAATGAATCATAAAAAAAGTAAGTGAATGTGATTGTATATGGCTGACTTGCGGGCATTCTTGAATAAGAGAGTCGGCTACTACGGAGTCCCTTAAAGCAAAACAAGTCTAGAGTCTAGAACTGTTTTTAAATCGCGATTTTGCAGTTCAGCCATTTCACAAACCATAGGAAAGTAAAAAAGCAAATTAATCATTTAAATGGGGGGGGGGGGGGGGGGGGTCACCAAGCCCTATTCATATAAATTTTCAATTAATGGTTTATTATTTTTTTTATTTTAATTTGAAAGTGAAATACATATACTTTGTCCCTGATCAAAAATCAGATACAACAAGATTAAATTAATAAATGTACCCAGCCGAAGAGCAATATGTCGGATGGTACACATTGTGCAGAAAGGAAAAAACCAAACAATTATTGACATATATTGTCTCATATATTGTTTTCCGTGCAGTAAAAAAATATTATTACCATTTCTTAAAAATCTCTAATAAACTATGTTGTTTTAGAAAAAATGGACGGACTCAAATGTAATGTATGCAATTTGTAGTAAACTGGGTGAAAAAAAAACACATCCATTAATATTTGTTTTGTTCCAATTTTACAAAAACATCCTGTTTTCAACCATGTAAAGCAAGTTGTATCTTTGTGTTGAAAAGCACTGTATACACTAACTTCATCATCATCATCATCATCATTATTATTATTATTATTATTTCAAGTTGTACTGATGAGACTTACCCTCTGAGGATCACTGCTCCTTGCTCCATGATGGAATCATCAATGACATCTGGAACAATGAAAAGATTGATTAATACCCATAATCCTCATCTGTAGCATTGATACCGCACTGTTTATTTAAATGTACAGAAAGTAAAGTTTCTTGTTATATCACCTCACCAACTTATGTTACCATGGGAAAAGAGGGTGTTCAAGGGCGTAAATGGGGAAAAAGGCTGCAGGGCTTGACCAGATTCCTGAGAGGGTCCTTAAAGGAAAACACCACCGCATTTCCATACTGAACTATGTTCTGCCCTGATCTTCGACGAGGTGATACATACCTCCCTCTCCTCTGTGCGTGCACTCAATGGCTCTTGCGCACACTCCACGCAGCACTAATTTGCTAGCATGTAGCTTGGCCCAGTATATTCCTTAGGATCCAAAGGGGGGTGAAGTTAGAAGCGACCAAGCACTTCCACGTTGTCCCTATTTAAATACGGTTACGTGAGTAGTTACACGACCCAAGTTAGGTTACACAAAATGAAACATGCCAACTTTTCTAAGCGGATAACAAGGATAACTATATAATGTATGGCGGAATAACAACAATAACAACTTCGACGTCGGCGCAGTAATATCATCACTCAAAACATGACGGGACTATATACCTTCTGCTTGTTTTCACAACCCTGTACGATGCACGTTATAACCATGATGTTTGATTGTTCACAAACTATCTTACTACAACCTGATGCTTCCTCAACTGTGCACAAACTACTACAGGTAGTGCAGGTGACGGCGTGCAGGTCACGTAGGTTCTATTCACGGAAGTAAGAGGGGGAGGGGAGTGATGATATTACTGCGCCGACGTCGAAGTGCTTCCAGTTGTTATTCCGCCATACATTATATAGTTATCCTTGTTATCCGCTTAGAAAAATTGGCATGTTTCATTTTGTGTAACCAAACTTGGGTCGTGTAACTACACACGTAACCGTATTTAAATAGGGACAACGTGGAAGTGCTTGGTCGCTTCTAACTTCACCCCCGTTTGGATCCTAAGGAATATACTGGGCCAAGCTACATGCTAGCAAATTAGCGCTGCGTGGAGTGGGCGCAAGAGCCATTGAGTGCACGCACAGAGGAGAGGGAGGTATGTATCACCTCGTCTAAGATCAGGGCAGAACATAGTTCAGTATGGAAATGCGGTGGTGTTTTCCTTTAAAGGCTGTGCAAACCAACTAGCACCAGTGTACACTACAATCGTTAACACCTATAGGGCAAACAGGAGCATGGATGATGCCATCGCCAACCTGCTGCACACCACTCTACACACTCTGACTCACCTTGATGAGGTTACGGATACGGATAAATGACTGGTTGATTCAACATATCCCAGTGAGAGAAATCATAATCACGGTTATTTTGGTCAATAGTGAGATCACGAATATTTAACACTTTTTTGGAAACATGCATTTATTGAATTTTTTTTATTTTTTTTAAATGTCTTTTTAACAGTGGGTTTCTTTTAAATGTAAATATAATACACCTGAAAAACAAACAAAAAATGTAAAAGAAATGAGATAAATAAAAATAAATAATATAAAACATTATATATATACTGTATATATATATTTAAATAAATAATACAAAAATAAAAATAATTTATTTTGATCATCTTGTTTTCATAATTGTTGGAAGGCAAAATCGTAATTGAGATTAACATTTGATTAATCAAGCAGCCCTTGCTCACAGTCTGGTTATCGGGCCACCGGTCTTAAGCTGATGAACGTTTACTGAACAATATGAACAGCTTCATGAACATTATTATTATAACTGTAACAATGATGATCGCATGTAGAATTTAATAAACTGTATGAATATAGGCTGATGAATGTAAAATAATGGTCACAGTGTTTAAATAATGACAGCAGGCTACTTCACTGGATGGTTATATGCAACGAGCAGTTCACTGTAAAAAACATGTTGGTTTCCGAACAAAGTGGCTGAGATACAGGATCAGATTGATATATCCTGGCTGTTAGCCTGGTCTGGAGCAGGCTAGCTCCACACCATGTAGATTACATGGTAATTTATGCCATAGCATATGTGACATGCTTTTGTGCAACCCGATCATGGTTAACTTTAGCTGGGATGACTAGGAAATCCCGGCTTAATCCCTTATCTAGGTTTTGTGCAATAGCCCCCAGGTCATACATTCACTCCTGCTGGCTGCAGGACTACAGGCCAAGATGGAAGCCAGCATAAAGACTACAACACCCAAAACTCAAAAAGCCAAGATGGATTGGGTCAGTCGGGGTGGATGGAGCTAAAGAGATGGGGTGCAGTCGAATAGTCAAAAAATAAGGTCCTAACTCCTATTCCTATCTCCTATTCCTTGACCTCTGGGGAAAACGTCACGGGGTTAAGGAAAGGCGATAGGAGAACTCAAAAGGTCTTAGGAATAGTCGACCGCGGTACTCAGAGAATCCGACCGTACTTTCACTAAACTACGTCATTATAACGCGGCCGCTGATGATTGACAGCTGATGATCAGCGCCGGCGATTGACGTGCGTCTGCGCTGGAGAAACTACAATAATGGACTACAAAAAGTGCATCGTCCACTTCTCCACATGTTGGTTTTATAAAAAACTGGTTCACTGACCGGCTTCAGGTCCAGCAGCTCCTGTTTGACCGGTTGCTTTATTTACGTTTCATTTGTGGTTTTAGTTTCGTTTTTGTATAGTTTGTAACATGATTGAAATAAGAAAATTAAAAAAACATTCAATTATTATCTCTGTCCACACACATTTATCAACACTATTCCAATTACTATATGTCTGCATGAAAGTTAATGTTAAATATGCAAATGCACATATCGTTTGTTTTCATCAACGGCCGAGGTGTGTGGCACTTTAAATGTTGCCCTCGCAAAGAATTGTGGGTCGGCGTAATCTCCTTTCCTATCGCATAGGAAGGTCCGTTGCATCCTATGCTAAAGGAGCTCTGAAAGGAAGCATTGGGGCTCCTTTCCTTTGCATTTAGAGAATTCGAACAGCTCTTATCATGGCGGCCACTTGTTTACTTCCAGGTCACTTCTTCAGTTAGGAACCTTCCTAAGCAAAAAAGACTATTCGACTGCATCCATGGTGTGGAGAGGGAGAGTGGGGAGACGCAAAGGAAGGGAGATGATTTTGAGTCGGTTTTGGATTAAGACTGCTTTTTTGGGGTTGGAGCCCTGAGTTATAATTAAGTTTTGTATCGCAGCAGCCTCAAGTGACATCACAATATGTAACAATAAAATTATACCACCAACCAAAATACATTAAAGCGTAAAAACAGCTTGCCAACTTTATGTAACATTTTGCAATATAATGTACATGTGGGATATGCTTTACTAGTATTTCAAGGGCTCATTATAATGAGATAGTACATATCGACAAAAATGATTTATGCTGGAGGAAGTGTTCCCAGCAATAGCAAATCGCCTAGATATTCCTTTAAATCTTTCCAAATCAGCAGGGAGAATCACAACTATATCAAAAGTGGCTTTCAAATGTTTTCTTTCTCATTCTCTGCTTTCAAAGTTTCTCTTTCACTTACGTCTTTGTGTGATGTCACCTTCCCAATCATATCAGCCACACTTACAAGTATCTTGTAGCACAAACACTGTACCTTTTTGGTTCTTTATAATGCACACATCGAATCCCAGAAGCTCATTTCATCACTCCTCCCTGTAATTTTTATCAAGAGTAACTAAACCCCAGTACTAAACCAGCTCTGACCGACAGCAACTTAGAGCTGTCATATGGGTCTGGATTAACAACAGAGGATGAGGAAGCTATTGCCTGCATGAAAAAGTCTCTTTTAGTAGGTAACGATATAGGCTTTGGGTAGACTTACACAGCACAGCTACATATAGCTAAACGCTCATGACTTACTGAACAGTAGTGTCAAATTCTTAGTCTCAGCACAGGTAACTGGTTAGGTTAGGCTGAGCATAGACCATGGTAGGTCTTCGCACAGGTAGCTTGTTAGGTTAGGCTGAGCATAGACCATGGTAGGTCTTAGTACAGGTAGCTTGTTAGGTTAGGCTGAGGTTAGACCATGGTAAGTCTTAGCACAGGTAACTGGTTAGGTTAGGCTGAGGTTAGACCATGGTAAATCTGAGTACCAGTAACTGGTTAGGTTAGGCTGAGGTCAGACCATGGTAAATCTGAGTACAGGTAACTTGTTAGGTTAGGCTGAGGTTAGACCATGGTGAGTTTTAGTACAGTTAACTGGTTAGTTTAGGCTGAGGTTAGACCGTGGTGAGTCTTAGTACAGGTAACTGGTTAGGTTAGGCTGAGGTTAGACCATGGTGAGTTTTAGTACAGGTCGCTTGTTAGGTTAGGCTGAGGTTAGACCATAGTGAGTCTTAGTACAGGTAACTGGTTAGGTTAGACTGAGGTTAGACCATAGTGAGTCTTCGTACAGGTAACTGGTTAGGTTAGGCTGAGGTTATACCATGGTAAATCTGAGTACAGGTAACTGGTTAGGTTAGGCTGAGGTTAAACCATGGTGAGTTTTAGTACAGGTAACTTGTTAGGTTAGTCTGGAGTTAGACCATATAAGACGGCTGGTTAGCGACAGGGTCCAGGTCCAGATTAGCGGAGACATATCGAGGGGAACAGACTTTGACAAACCGGTCGTTCCGTTGTTGACAAGGAAATGTCTCGTTTCGTCGAAGCTAATTAATATTTACAGGACTTCAACGACGTCCGGCCTGTTTTAGTGAAAAAGGCCGGTTAGCTCCAACACCTGACACGGATTCACACAACTTTACCTTCCCCACCCACGGCGCCCCGGGGCTCCTGGTCTCCGTCTTCTCTCTCCTCGTCCCGGCTATCCGCCATAGCTTCTACCTTTCTGTCAGCTCGGAGCGATGAACGACGACAGAGCTGTTTGCTTCAAAACATTTAACGCTGGCTCGGACGAAAAAAGTCACAAAAGTCCGGAAGTAGCCGCTCCGTCAAAACTTTTCTTCTTCCACACAAGAACAGGGAAGTGACGTAAAAGTGGGCGGCAGCCTCCGAGAGGCGCGCCCCGTCCCCCCTCCGTACTTTTCACTAAGTCGGTTGTATTTTCTGATAGAAATGTATGATGAAATAAAGCATATAATATGCAAAAAAGGAAAATACGGCTGAAAAAAAGAGCGTGGCAGACAAGCGGACCGACTGAATGCGAAGCCTTAAAACATCTCACCATTCTCACTCATTTAACCCTTACATACTGTTCATACTGTATACCTTCACAGTATGCTTTGGGTCAAGTCCTGTTTGTCCTGTTTTGGCGTCTTGTGTGACTTGTTGATCAGAGCTGCTGAAACTGATGTGTGTGGAAGGGGGTTTCACTTTTGCATGCAAAAGAAGAACTTTTTCCAGGCCCTCTTGCCCTCCAGGTAGGGTCCAGCTCACTCCATATCACCAAGGCATCATAGGTCCATATGTCAATGATATTGTGGAATATCGTGAGAGGCCAGGAGGGGGGTCTCCTCTTGCAGCTGTATGCCTGTTACTTTGTAAAAAAAGTCCACTCCTCTTTAGTTGGCATTGTAGTCAGGGTGGCTCAGGTACCTTTATAACCCAGCTCAGGTACCTTTATAATTGTTTTACCCCCCAAACCCCCCTTTTGACCTCAGTTAGCTCAGAATAAATGGATTCTAATGTGTATCGCTAATTCTGAAATTCATTGACTTTGAAGATCCTGAGCGTGTCCATGTCCTGCTCAATGTGTAAAGCGTCCTGTGGTAACCTTTGTTGTGATATGACACTATAAATTAAGTTGAATTGAAATGTGTTGGAGACACAGACAGTTCTCGTGACATTGTCAAGGTCCCCCCTGAACTCTGTCACCACTGCCCCCTAAAGAATACACACAGACATGGCTTATACAGTTTCACTGTGTAAAGATTTCCTATAAGCACAATTTTCCTTGGTTTGACAGATTTTGCAGATACGGGTCGAATTTGACTCTTGAACAGCCTCAATGTACAAAAAATTGTAGCACCAAAACAAAGTAAAAAAATTAAAATGGAATGTTTGTGGCCCTGTGATAGACTGGTGACCTGTCCAGGGTGTACCCTGCCTTCGCCCAATGACAGCTGGGATCGACTCCAGCCCCCCCACGACCCTGAATACTGGATAAGCGGTAGAAAATGGATGGATGGATGGATGGAATGTTTGTGTATTTAGGGTCACTTTAGGAAAAGTCATCAAATTTAAGGCTAAAAGAATGATATTTACTCAAATTTGACCAGAATGGTATTTAAAGGTAGTTTGAATGAGAGAGAGATCAGTAAGCCAAATTATTTATTTAATCAATATAGTGTATTGTTTTAACTGTTTTCATGCAGAATGTGAACAGGCTTGTGCTTTCTTGTCATATAATTTTATAATAGCTGGCTAAAACGATGTGTCGTTTTCTAAATAATTCCAATAATTTTAAGCCTCTGGTACAATCCTTTAACATTTCCCATGTGGCAATGCTGGATTTATCGCACTCTTCATCAGAGTGCTGTTGTTTTGGTGTACAGTTCTCTCTAGCATCCTCCAGAGGAGAGAAGTTGGAACAGTTATGTCCAGGATGTGAAGTCTGTTTACTGACTCTAATGATGTCCTTAGTCCATCCATCCATCGTCTACCACTTATCCTGTATTCAGGGTCGCAGGGGGCTGGAGCCGATCCCAGCTGTCATTAGGCGAAGGCGGGGTACACCCTGGACAGGACGCCAGTCTGTCACAGGGCTAAAATAAAGAGACAAACAACCTTTCACATTCACACCTACTGGCAATTTAGAGTCATCAATGAACCTATCCCCATCCTGCATGTCTTTGGACTGTGGGAGGAAACTAGAGAACCCAGAGAATCACGCTTACATGGGGAGAACATGCAAACTCCACACAGAAGGAATCGAACACGGGACTCTCTTGCTGTGAGGCAACAGTGCTACCCACTACACCACGTGCAGGCTTGTCCTGACTCCTTAGTCCATTAGTCCTCAATGAGTGCAGGTTGGAAATATTAATAACAATATTTTTTATTTTTCTTTGCAGGATGGTTGAGGTTCATTTAAAGCCAGAGTGGGTCGTTTGGAAAAACCACGGAGACTTTGACTTTGAACGCATCACCAAAAAGTCCGCTCCCGAGAACGCCAAATGAGTGCTAGCAATCAGGAAGTAAGCATTGACAGACAGGCAGGCCGTCAAATTATTTTCTCCGGCCCGACTTTTTTGATTGGATGGGGGTTTTCCAGTCCTGCCACAGCCAGTTTTGTGTACATTTTTTTTTTTTATGTCAGAGCATTTAATGCAGTGTTTCTGAATAGAATCACCTACTCACAAAGTTTTTGAACTTACTTCATTACCTCCCACCTCTGGTAACTGAGAACATCTCTACACTTTATACTTGAGGACATCCCAAGTAAGAGACACTTCTCCGCTTTTTGGCCTTGAAATAAAAACATTTAAAAAACCCGCAAATAACATAATTGGAATTCTGATTTTGGCTTATGAACCGTAGTGTTTTCCTGTGGGAGTGACTGTGCTATTTTGTGATTTATGGAGTTACTGTATTTGTTTTTCCCCTCAGCAACATCATCTTCCATCCAGGCCCAACACAAAATACATCATAATCTACATGTTAATCTAAATGTTAGTTTTGCTGATCTAAATAGAACAACTTGTTGATCTGAGGTGAAGACAAAAGAGAGTAAAATCAAGGCTGATTGAGTGGGTTTATATTTAACATGTATTTTACAAGCGCCACCACATGATGGCGACAATGAACCACATATGTAGCTCTCTTGCTGCAGCCGGTAACATGCAGACAGCAAGAAAGTTTTTCTTCAATTGCTTAAACACAATTTTGGAACCATGCTCGTTTATTAACACTACAAACAACTAACAGAATCACACACATCATTTGCAGAATACATTTTTTTTTTTTTTTGTCAAAATGAAACACTTTGTTACCAAAGGAAACAAACGTTTGACTATATTCTGTTTGAACTAGTTACACACTGTTGTGATAAACCTAAGACATTTAGTTCACAATGAATAAATTAGGCTACTATAAACAAAGTACAAAGAGAAAAGTACAAATATACAGTACTACTGTAAATTCACCAAACACTACACAAGACCAAAGTTTCAGACTGATGAAAATGAAATGTATTTCTCTACATGCCCAACATGTCAACATGGAGATTCATACGTAATAATGTTTTTGATAGTGCTTATAAACCTGACTGGTGTGTATATAATTAGGCAAACATATAGTATTTGCACACCTGATTGCTGTTTGGAACAAATTGGTTGGAGTCATTCAGTCATTAGGTACATTGGAGATGAGCCAGGCCTGCGCAGAATCAATCACAGGCGATCGCCACACAATGCATACCAGTTAGTTTTATGTCTGACTTGATCCCGACTTGCTCTGACATCATGAACACGTGGGCAATGATGATCTCACAAGATCAAGGCAGCTGCATTTTTTAGAGCCAGGCACCACAGTTGCTCGCAACCAACTGCAAGACCCGGGGCATGATGGGAAACGCATGGCTCTCGCCTCAGCTGATTGGCTCTTAGTATTGACAGCAAACGGCATGTTTATTAGAAAATGCTAATTTCCTGTGCGAGTCTAATATGTAACACTAGATCGTAGGCTCATGTTGTGAAATAAAAATTCAGTCTGTTAACAAACCTATCTCATGTGGTTAATAATATTAATACTAATCACAATAAAGACAATACAATAGGTTATTTATATAGACCTTATTAAAACGAGAAATTAGCCTACACTGTGCTTTAAGAAAAAAACAAACACACATACACACACACACACACACACACACACACTGAGCACTAGATTATATGATACAATCTTAACAGCAGATACACTACTATACCATATAGTGTTATCATTCTCATTATAATCATCATTATAACCATGACACATACATTATGTTTATACATTGTGTACACTATATTGCCAAAATATTGCCACCCATTCAAATAATTGAATCAGTTCCAATCACTTCCAGGGCCACGGGTGTATAAAATCAAGCACCTAGACATGCAGACTGTTCATACAAACATTTGTGAAAGAATTGGCCGCTGTCACAGCTGGCTCAAGGCCATGACAAACAATGGAGACACACCGTTTCAAATGAATAACAAAACACGTTTATTTAACTCAAATATAAAGATACTCCGGAAATACAATAACATGAGGTGTGAAAGTCAGTAAAATCAGTCATGTAGGGTGTGCATGCTAGTAAATATGGTGTATGTAGGTGTTGTATGGTGCTTCAAAGAAAACAAAATAACTTAAACATAAGGCTGCCGTGTCACCCAGAGCGCCAGGTGTCTATCTGCAAGGAGAAGAGCGAAAGGAAGAGACAATGAATCATACCCTGCTTATATGGCATAAACCAGGTCAGCGGCCCAGGTGTCCTCCGTTAGATTGATTGCCAGAATGGCCTAACCCCCTGCCAGCAACCTACTCCCGACCCCACTGTCCACCACCAACAGGAGTCGCCACAGTTGCTCTCGGGAGCTTCAGTGAATTCCAGCGTGGTACTGTGATAGGAAGCCACCTGTGCAACAAGTCCAGTCGTGAAATTTCCTCGCTTCTTAATGTTCCACAGTCAACTGTCAGTGGGATTATTACAAAGTGAAAGCGATTGGGAATGACAGCAACTCAGCCATGAAATGGTACGCCATGTAAAATGACGGAGCAGGGTCAATGGATGCTGAGGCAGAGGTCGCCAACTTTCTGCAGTCAATTGCTACAGACCTCCAAACTTCATGTGGCCTTCAGATTAGCTCAAGAACAGTGTGTAGAGAGCTTCATAGTTTTGGTTTTAGTTAGAGAACGATACTTAACTGACTGCTTTGTTCCACGTGTAAAGTTTGGTGGAGGGGGATTATGGAGTGGGCTTGTTTTTCAGGAGCTGGGCTTGGCCCCTTAGTTCCAGTGGAAGGAACTCTTAATGTTTCAGCATACCAAGAGATGTTGGCCAATTCCATGCACCCAACTTTGTGGGAACAGTTTGGGGAAAACCCCTTCCTGTTCCAACATGACTGTGCACCAGTGTACAAAGTAAGGTACATAAAGACATGGATGAGAGAGTTTGATGTGGATGAACTTGACTGGCCTGCACAGAGTCCTGACCTCAACCCGATGGAACACCTTTGGGATGAATTCGAGCGGAGACTGAGAGCCAGGCCTTCCTGTCCAACTTAAGTCATATTAAACCCTATGGATTAAGAATAGGATGTCTGACTTAAGTTCATATGTGAGTCAAGGCAAGTGAGTGAATACTTTTTCAATATAGTGTATATTTAGTGGCATTATTTTATACTTTAAATTTGTATACTTATTTGACTCTTTCTTTCCTGACTCTTACAAAGCAACTAGCTCCACAATTTCCAGAGGGATTAATAAATTATTCTGATTCTGATTTCCACAGATATTTCTGAACAAATATAAATGAATGTGAATGTGGTCGCAAAGTACAGAACCTCATCTATGTATATTCATGAGGGGCCTGGTTGGCCTCCAATTCCATTACTCCTGAAAAAAAGTGTATGTAAATCATGTCATGACTGTATACCATACAGTACTGTAACCTATTACTGTGTAGGTTACCTACTTGCAAAGTGTAAAGCTTATAGAACTGGACATTGAATTGAATATACACTATACCTGGACACAGTGTCGTCGTAGTTCCTTGACTCTCTCATTGTTCCTCTCAGAGGGAACTGCTTCATCCGCACTCTGTGTTTGGACAATGTTGGCGTAATGGTTGTGAGGCTGATGCTATCGATATCGTCAAATATCTCATGCTCCTCCACAATTCTAGTTTGAATTTCATACAGTTTTATTGCATTATTTGCAACAACCATTACAATGGCAAGCTCTTGATCATTATTGAGGAGCTTTCCTCTTCCCCCTGAGGGAGGAAGATGTTGCATTCTTTAGAGGGACAAAAAAAATCAAAATATGCATTACTGTATGGCCTTATTGACATGTCAAGTGAGAATAGAAATAATCCATGTAAAATGCAATGCTTACCTGTTGGTTTCTTTCACCAGCCTCTCTTACTGTGATTGATTACATGGTCAATGATAGTGGCACAAATTTCATCACTGACTACTGTTCTTGCAGCCCTTGGAATGCCACAACCACACATTCTTACACCTCTACCTTGCCCTCTCCTTGGCCCTGCTCTTCTCCCTGGCCCTGCTCCTCTCACTGCACCTGCTCCTCTTACTGCTCCTCTCACTGCACCTGCACCTCTTACTGCTCCTCTCACTGCTCCTGCTCTTCTCCCTGGGCCCCTTGCTCTTACTCTTCCTCGTCCAGACATTACAGTGTTTTTCTTTTTCTGTTTCTGTTTCCAAAAACATCACTCCTCAAAGTCCTCCTTTTACTGTATAAGTGTCAATGTAACAGAAAAAAAATAACCCCTGCCACTGAATCTAAGCCAGACTGGTATCAGCTGGGGTTGGCCCAATTTACCCAACATAAATTAGCTGTGTCAATTATTTAATTGTTAGTTTATTATCAGCTGAGATATATTGTTTTTGAACTGATATTGCAGAAGCAGAGTTTTTATACTGTATAAGGTTTGGAATATTGTTTTTGCTATTGTAATGGGAATTTTGGATGTCTGTAATTTATTATCAGAATATTTGTCAGGTCAGACGTCGATCCGCATCTCCTTTCTGACTGTTATGCTATGACGAAAATGAATGCCTGTTTGTCGATGATATGAACATGAGTGCCACATTGACATAAGATAATTTCAGGACTATGACGCCTGTGTTCTGTAAATCTTGACCTTGCCTGTACATCTTGTCTTTGTAAGATAGGACATGATCCGTCCTTTGGTTCCTCCTCCTTAAAAGGGAGATTGCTGTTGGACTCAGGGTCGTTCCTGCTGATTCTGAACCTTTGCATCAGAAGGCAGGGGTGAACAGTACTTTCTTCTGCAGATGAGAATACTTAGTGGAATAAACCTCGGAGAAAAAGCTGATCCTGGTTGTTGATCTTTATTGGGCAGATTCATTTTTTCCACAACACTATTGTGGGATGTTGTGTGTTAACATTCGTGAATAATACAAAAAAATCCATAATTTTGTTTGGAGGTATAGCTTGTCTGTTAAGAAAATGTCTTGTGGAAATGTGTTCACTGACTGCATATTGTGTGAAAACGACATGAAATGTGTGAATGGTATGGCCACAAAAGACCGATGCTGTGCTAATTGTGTTTAGAGCTTTAAAATGTGACAACTGGTTGGACAAACGCTTGTTAGCGACTGAAAAAAACGAAATAGAGAGGATAAAAAGACTTTGTTTTGAAGGAATGATTAGCCAGTGGGCGAGGAGGTGTGATGATGCCTCTCCCCTCACCACGCCCACCCTCCACCATCACCACCACCTCCACTACAGCTGAAACCTGCCCGTCAGGTTTGTGTTCGGCCACGTCCCACTAAATGGAGGAGTGTGTGGTCCTGACACGCAGGTAGTTTTCCACTGACACCAAAACAAACTGTCGCAGTCACAGTGACTCACACACTTGTATAGAAATAATCAAACAGGTGTGAGATTATCAAATCTCCAATACTTAACATTTTAATTAATTGAAAATGATTCCACAGTGCGTCTCACTGTGGCATAAATAGAGTTCTCTGCCTCTTACAAAAATAGAAACTTCTATTTTCCTCTTCACTTTTAGTTGCTATTAGTGGGTAGAATATATTAGTAAATGGCCCTATGTTTAGCAGCCACCCGTAGTTGGTGGAGAAACTTCACACATAACGTAAGAATACACTGGCGAAAGCTTTCAAAAAGTCAGTATGAACCAATTCCATTGTCTGTGGTCATTTATGGAACGTTAGACAGCATGACATGCACTCTGAGGTTTGACTTGATTGATTTGCAAAATGGCCGCTACAATCAGTCCAGTGGCTGTCAACATGTGTGATAGGTTGCAACCGTAGATGGCGGCGGTGTTTTGGAAACAAGTGACTGTTTTGACTGGTGCCTGGTGTTCTCAGGTAAAAGCCTTTAATCAAATTTAACGACTGGGAAAAATCATCACTTCCCTTGGCAACATGCACGCACATATTTTTGATGACGTCGATTGTTAAGGGTCTATCATTGCGTGCAGAGACATTTGAGTCTGTAGAGACCAGAACCAAACCCTGTGCTTACAGACTGTATCCGGCAAACCCCCCTATTGGCAGACACAGTGCACAGAAGTACGGGGCATGTGGATACAGCACCTACTTCCTCCTAAAATCAAATTGTCCACAATCCACAGTAAGATTCTACTGGTACTTTTCCCTTCATGTCTAGGTTGTATAAGCTGTATTTAAAGGTGTTTAAACATGTCCCAACACCAACTCCGCATAATAACTCATGGGATTTTATGATTATTAATACTCATCACTCGCAAAGAAAGCACGTAAGCCAATTTCAGAAAACGATTAACTGTTGGAGATGTTGCCCCGATGAGCTCTGCATAAATTCAACTTTAATGTCAACTTTTATTTGTCAATTCATTCCATGTACCACATACAAGAGAATCGAAACAATGCTTCTCAGAGTAGAGAAGACAAACAATAACACTAAGGTAAACAATAAATTGCACAACATATGAGACATTTGCTAATACTATAAATAAACAATAAAATAATGGCCAATGTTTGTACTTTCTGGGTCACTCTGGGTTGAAGTAAAAGTTATGTCTGCCCAAAGCATGTATATTTTCCATGTACCAGATTGTCATGTAAACTCAGTATATAAGTATACATTAGATTTGATTAAATATCATGACTGGTAGATCAATACAGGTCATATGCAGTACATGTTTTTTTAAACTTTGCCTCTGGGACAAATTTTTTCTGCTATCAGGATGAAGTCATCATTATTCCAAGCCTAAAACCACACAGACTGACAATGACAAAGTGTAACATGAAACCTTTGAAAGGGATCCGTCACCACTCTTATAAAGTAGATGTTTGCACCAGTCTAACTGAACATTTGCACAACATGTTGCCCGTCGTTTCCATCTGTTTCTAACAGTAGTTGTAATCTTGTAACGGCTCTATGATTATCAGAAACACAAGTGAAGTGATATTCTTTTAATGATATTCTTTTTCTGGTCTTCAACAAATCCAGAGGGAAATACCTGGCTGCTAACGGTCAGTTAGTTGCTAATTAGCACACTAGGCGGTAATGTGGCTTCAACAGAGCTTGTCTATATAACACAGCTACTTGCTGCTGCTGGTTAATGAGAGCTGTCAGACTGAATTACAACAGTAAAGAAATGCTTATATATCCATCCGTCCTTCCATTGTCTACCGCGTATCCTTTATTCAGGGTTGCGGTCCAAAGACACTGTGGGAGGAAGCCAGAGAACCCAGAGAGAACCCACACTCACACAGAGAGAACATGCAAACTCCACACAGAAGGAACCCGGGCCCAACCCGGGAATCAAACCCAGGACCCTCTTGCTGTGAGGCGAGAGTGCTACCCACTACAACACCGTGCAGCCCATGTTTATATATTTAAAAGTAAAAAATCTGGTATCTGTGGCTAGCACCATTTCATTCAGTCTGCAAAAAATCATTGGAGTTGACTGACTATCCGCCTGCCTACTCACTCATCATGATCATTTTGTGGCTTTGGTCGGAGGACTGAATTGACAGACTTTTGGGGTTCTTGGGGACTTGGCAACATTCCAGCTAGATTTGGTGACTTTTGGAGCTTGTTGCTAGCTACATTCATTGGAAAAAAGTGTGTGGCATTTTTCAGTTGGATTATTTCACAATTTTTTGGGGGCCTTTTTGCCTTTATTCAGATAGGACAGCCTGAGAGTGAAAGGGGGGAGAGAGAGAGTTCAGTTCATGAAAGTTAATTGTAACATCTTGGTTGCCTAAAATCACTTATTCAGGGTTTGGTTGTCCTTAGCTCCACCCTCTTGTGTTACTTCTGGTTGCAAAGAACAAGATGGCAATGGCTAAAATGCCAATCAAGAGGCTTCAAAATGGAAGGCCACAAACCAACAGGCAACGTCATGATGATGTCAGCTATGCAGCCTTTTGTTCACTAATAGGGCGCCAAGTTGCCTACATTTGTGTCCCAGTCAGGTCCTGACATGCTTACACACACACAGGCTTGCACACACACACACACACACACACACACACACATGCAGAGACACACGCACAATTAAACAAGTTCATGTTTTATGTGCTTTCAGTAACTTTGCCTCCAGGGCTTTATTTAAAGGATGAACGAGTAAAAAAACAAACAATCAGTCTAAATAACCTGGATTTGTATTTTAGCTTCATCATTGGGGAAGCAGAAGCTGCCGCATGAGTTGACTTTAAAGTTTTGATCCCAATCAGTTTTACTTTTTTTTTTTTTTTTGATTGCTAAATGACAGCACAATTGACCACTGTTGTTTCGGACAAAACTGTATTGTTGTATGTGAAGAAAAAAAAAGATTCACAAAGTTGTATCCCATCACTCCAGACTGCTGCTGTCTGTCTACTACTACTGTAAGACTGTGAGAACATGCCCCTAATCTCACTGTCGGCTGCGGAGGGGTCCAAACTAACAGCCTGTTTTAATTTCAGCCTTGTCATGACAGGAAGTGTGTGTGTGTGTGTGTGTGTGTGTGTGTGCGTGTGTTTGAGAGGTAGAGAATGTGTGTTTGGACGCGTGGGGGGGACAACAGGAAGCCGAGAGGACGGTGCATGGGAAACAGTTAATGGAGTTATTTTTGCTGGGGACACTGGTGTGAGGAGGGCTGCTTGACCCAGGTCCTGTTCACACTGATGCTAAAAATGGAAACCAGGACTAATATTAGTGTAACTGGGTGTTCAGGGTTCACTTACAGATGAAGATAAATTCAACATAAAGACATAAAAATAATTTAGAATATGAATTAAGCATAGACTGTATATGAGGTGGATGTAGTCATGGTGATGTCACCCATTGATTTGTGGAATTAGAATAAAAGATGTGAATCCTTGAGTTCCTCATTTTGCCTTCACCATCTTGGATTTTTGCAGCCAGTAAAGGAAGTGACTGTGGAGGAGCGATGGGTGGATCTGATGAACACAAGCAGCAGAGCGGCACCCTGAGCAGCACCCTTACTGCATCTGGATCCATCTGAATTCTGGTCTGAAGCTGCTAACAAAGTTAGCTTCATAATTAAGGAAAACTTTACAGCTAAGTCATCTGAGTAGTTAACTGCATTGGTAGCTTGGTAGCTTGGTAGCGAGTCCACCATAGCAACCTGAAGATCACAAGGTGTCCACACCCTAAAGCATCCCCTGCTGGTCTGTTGGACTCTAAATGGACCATACTTGACTAAATAGACGCCATGCTGTATTGACGAAGACTTGAAACTATTGAGATCATAAGCTCATGTTTACAAAGTTTACATTGTTAAAGGTCCCATATTATGAAAAACATGTTTTCTCTGGTCTCTCCACCTATAAATTGGTCCTCCCTGAGCCTGTCAACTCACAGAATTAGAAAAACAAGCGGCTTCTGCATGGTCTCTGCAGCCCACTCACTGGTAAAACGGTACTCCTACGGTCTGTTCAGATTCAGCTCCCGTCATTACTTAACGAAGGGAGTAATTTGCATAGGCCGAACTCCTCTGCACAATGATAGGAGATATCCGAGAGGGGTGCGTTCATCACCGAGGTGAAACTCGGTGTGTCCTGTGGTGAGACAGCAGTGAGATAGCAGTGAGACAGCAGTGTTTCATAATGTGGTCGCACCGAGCTAGACACGCAAATTGCTCTGTTGTTGGTTGTACAAATCAACATAAGTGCTTATATTCTGTCCTATCTACAGAAGATGAGAAGAGACAGTGGTTGCGTTTAATTTTTAATGACAATGTGCCGACTGGTTCGTGTTAGCTTGTATGTGTGTGCTAACCACTTCACATCGGACTGCTTCAGTAACACCTCGTAAAAGGATCTGTCCCAACCATACAGGCCCCAGCAACTTCAACTGAGCCACATAGGCGAGCCATAGCGATACATCCACCGTAAACATTGGCGCATGCTACCACTAGCGTAAGCGGCATCGTCTCCGTCGCTCTGCAAGTAGGCGTTGACAGCATAGCATATAAAGGTGCAGGCACAGAAACAGCCTGTTCTCAGCAGAGCTCATTTGAGCAACTTTTAGACAGCTGAAATTCAGGACAATGGATGGGTTTGGGGCAATGCATATATCCAATACAGTGTTGTTGGACCTCTGACAGCTGTGTGAAATTGATGAAAATCAGTGTAATAGGGGACCTTTAATAAATCAGGTGAGAAGTAGGGTAATTTCCCCATAGTCCCCTGGTGGCCACTAGAGAGAATGCAGGTTTAAGGCACATAAGCCTGGGCTTCACTTTTCAGAACCTGAGGTTGCCGCCTGGCTCTTTCTTACAGATGTCACTCTATTACACGAATGTTTCTCTCATGGTCTTGCATGCAACAATGCAGTTAAATCAGGTTACAGGAACTGGGATTCTTCAGAAATTAATGCAGGAACTACCCAAGTCCAATATCCTTCCCTCTTTCAGTATGTGTGCTCAGGTCTACACAATGCACAGAAAGCCAAAGGGGAAACTGTACAGTTCTAATAGCAGCGACTGTGCGCCACATACTTTATGCAGAGTCACGGTCATTTGTTATCAATGTCAGAAATAAGGAAGACTGGAGCTATGTTTTGCAGGGCCAGATGAGAAGTACATTGCAGACATGGGAATAGCTTTTCCTCCTCTTCTTGTTTATTAAAATCGTTTTTTTCCAGTTTTTTCCTCATTTTTGAAAGAAGACACAGATGAGTCTCTAGCTCACTATGAAAGCCAAATCATTTTCACAACTTCAATGAGGTGTTTGATTAGTGATAAACAACAACCTGGCATTTGATTTCAGTCCAAGCAGGCTTCATTAAGATCTCACTAAGAAAAATGTCCTAATAGTATACTTAAGAATCATTTTCAAGTGCTTTTACGATGTAAGTATTTCCGTTCCATGCCACTTATAATTCTTGTTGAGAAATTCAGTGGAAATCATTGTACTTTTAACTCGACTATGTAAATGTTTCTGACAGCATTGACAACATTGTAATATATTTGTAAAATTACAAATCATTACTTTACAAATTAAGATTTTACATTCAAAACATATAATACGCCGTTAAAACACAATGTTAAAGACTAATCACCCAACAGTATATGGACAAGTTCAACTAACCGTAACTAAAACAGAGAAATAGTATGATCATATGATATAATACATAAAACACTCAAAGGAGCCATTTGTCTCTATCAAGTATTTGTCTAATGTGAAATTGGTCAGCTGTGGTGATAAACCCACAGAGAATTATCACCAACTCTGCAGTTCCCCTCAGCTCCAAGAATCATGTAAGTGTCTTTCAGCTCATCCGTCTCAGTGTGTGCTACCTGCCCAGAAGCAAAGTGCACACACATACAGTAAGAGACAAGCTGCTGGAGCATTTCAAAAGACACACGTTTTCCTCGGGAGACCAAGAACAAAAGAAGAGAGAGTGAATATTGGATTTACATTAATCCGGTGGAAGCACTATTGTTGGCTGGACTGTCAAAGGGCCTATAAGTGACTCTGTGGCTAAGTAAGTAAGTAAGTAAGTAACTGATCAAGTTGCACCATTGGTCAGTCTAGTGACGTATACCTACTCCGTCACCAGGGGGCGTTGCTCATGAAGTTGTGTACACAGTCAGAGTAGCAGAAACAGTCGCATTAAAGACTGGACACACGGACATCACTGCTGCAGTGTTTGTAATGTGAAATGCAAAGCTGAAGAAGTCAACACATCTAGAACACACAATACCTTAACAGCCTAAGTCTTAACCCTTGGTTTCCATCTGCATTTGGTAGTAGTGGTAGTATTAACAGTAGTGGTATTATCAACAGTAGTAGTAGTATTAATAGTAGTAGTAGTATCAACTGCAATTGTCCATGCACAGCTGCCCTGAGATAGATCCATCCTAATCATGTCACCATTGACCAAAAAGCAGTAGTTGTTGAGCAGCTACACAGCGGGCAGGTGGAGCTACAATATGGTGTTTCCAACATCAGGCCAGTTAGCAGTCTGCATTGGTCAGGACCTCAGGACAGTTAGATGCAGATTTTTATTAATTTCTTTAATCAATAGTCAGCTACCCTAAAACATACTAGCTGTAAGACTCAAACAAGACCACTGTCAATGCAGTCAGGATCAGGTTCCACCATGATCCAGGGAAACCTGCCAGGTGAGAAAGCACAGGGACTCCGGGGAACATACACAGAGAGAGCGAGAGAGTACTGGGCTGATTACTGTGATAATGGTCTTGGTTGGCTTAGCATTTTTACTAGAATTAGCCAACAGTGAAAATCCTCACCATCATGATATTCAGTCACCACAACACTGTGTAACATTTATTAATATATCCAACACCTTAGTATGGATTTGTTGATGCAATTGCAGACTAACAGAGAAATGAATGACGTACACTGTGACGTATACAGGTGCTAACACAGCGGTGCTAACACAGTGGTGCTGCTGATGCCACAATAACAAAACAGGAAGTAAATCACGTGCTTCATCCACGTCATCAACAACGCCGTCGTTGTTTTGTGTGTTGTTTTACAAGTTAATCGTTGAGGATGAGGAATTTAGCTTTTTTGTTTAAATACCTACTGTGTATATTGTTACTCATCAATTATAAGTATTATTTTAACATACATGATCCAATAAAAAACAGGAAGTGTTTTCTGCTTTGTAGGCTCATATCTTTCACTTAATGATGAAAACACTGACTATGAATGAACTACCATATGAACAGTGTCATTTGCTTCATTATAAAATGTCTCAAATCAAACATCTTAAGATATAAGTAGAAGTTTTAGACTTGTACATTTAACTCAAATAGCTAACCAATGTCATGTGATCTGCAATTAAGCACATTGACCACACACGGTCCAGCCATATACAAGGTTTTTATCTCATCTGGTCGAGCATTATGCTGGAAAAAACAATCTGCTATAACAAAACAACAATGACAGTGATCAATGTGCCCTTGAATGATCTTGTCTTTCCTCACATCAGACCTGTAGAATGGTATATGCCACACGTTACAACATCACCAGAAAGGCTAGTTTGATGCAAACAAGGGATTTAGGCGTTAACATACATTACCACAATCAGATTACTTCATTATTGACTGTTTCATGTAAGAAGTTAGACTATTGCAGCTTAAAGACAGTTTGGTCTTCAGAGTCACAACAGGAAATGTTACTTATAGATCATCAAAAGCGGGGTTAGGGGTCCCATCTTTCTCCCACCCCCTCACTCTCAGTGTGTGTCATCTGCTGGCTTCTGAGCTCTTTTGAAAGACCTCAAACACATACCCTCAGATGATTTGGTTTCACAATCCTTTTCCATCAGCAGCCAGTAGCAGCCCAAATGAAAGCCAAAGGGAGCGTTGCATTTTCATTTCATAACTTTATACAAAGTTATCACAACTTCACAGTTTCATCAGCTCTGATGTAACTCTCAGCATTCATTCATATGCAAATCAGGGATACATTGAAAATGTTTGCATTCTGTTATTTTAAAAGTTATGTGGGAGTGGATTGGTCACAACAAACACAGGACTTTCACCCAGGAGGCCAATATTCCCATCCCATGAGATGAATTGTTATGTAACGTAACGTAAAAGAGTCGGCTCTTATTTATTCTCACTAGTTACATTGGTAAACTAATTACATTGGTACAGTTACATTGGTACATTTGTTACATCAGTGCACAAGTTGTAATGTAATGTTGTGATGCTTGTTACAAAATGTAAGCCTATAGTCAACTAAGGGTGGTTATAATTTATTCGTCTTAATATGTTGTTTTACTTGTTACGTAATGTTACATAATAAAGTCTGCTAATGGCAGATATTATTTATTATTGATAATAAATAACAATTTTAGTCTTTATTTTGTCCATAACCAAGTAGTTTCATTGCTGACAATGTTAACCACTTGGCTTTGTGTATTTATGCAAGGTTCCAAAAAACAATAAAGCTAGATAAATAAGCTCTGCTATTCTCTTTGCCACCTCCATTCCTCTGTATCAAGAAATCTAAGTGTAAGATAATGTCAACAGGAGAACTCTGGGTAAATGCAGCCACCTTGACTGTGGTGGTGTAGCCAATGCCAAAGTTCAATGTCTGCTACTTGCAGACTCAACTTGACTCAACTGTTTGTTTGAGTCAAGAGCTCAGCCTATATCATGCACCGGTGGTGTTGCAGTGAAGCATATCCTCCGTCATAATATGAAATAAAAATAATAAAATATGATATCTGGCTCCATTTCAATAATATAACGTTGGTTATCACTTCTATGCTCTTTCTTGTCAATGGCAGCTGGTTGCTCGACAATGGGAGCAGCAAAGGGTCAACGTAGGCTGCATCCTCTGTAGAAAGTGGCCACTGAATTGGGATACAATAATGTAAAAAACTTTTTTTTTTTTATGTTTAAATAGAAAGTGAAAAAAACATGTTGCAGAATGTAACCTCCAAATCGTGCAACATCTAGGTCTGGCGATAGGGTTGGCAGCAGTCCCTAAAAATTCTCCCTTCATTTGCTCATTCAACCTCAGTTCCAAATTCCTAGTTAGAATTTTCCAGCCACATAAAGGCAATAGTGAGCAGTAAGCTGACTACAGTAGAAGCTACCTAGGAGAAGGAATCACTTGCTATGCTGTAAGTAAAACAACACTGCACATACTTTATTTCCCTAAATATTTTAAAATCCCTAGCAGCATCAGTGTCCAGGTGCACAAACATTGTTGGAATGTTGCATTGATGGACAGCAGGGAATCTCCGAACCACTCAGGTCATGAAAAGTGAATGCGCTCCACTGTAACAAATGAGAAATCTCACACAGCACACACACTCAGAAGCACAATATTGCTCTGTTACTGGTCCAAATACTCCTCTTCGCATTTCCACCAAAGGTCCAGAGGACAATTTGTTCTGTGGTGAGAAGAGCACAGAGAGGTGAGAGACTCTCACACCTTCAGTCGGCCAAGTTCGAGGCCAAGTCCATTTCACAGTTATGGGGGTGTATGGAAGTGGGGCCATGTCACAGAGGGATGTTTGGTGGGGAGTGGGGGGGGGGGGGGGGGGTGGGGGGGGGGGCAGATTGTCCATTTAGCAACCTGACTGCATGGGGGTATAGGCTGTTGGCCAGTCCGCTGGTTTTGGCCCTGATGGACCTATCTCCTCCCAGAGGAGTAGATTACGTGGGTTATATACAAACGGATTACATCGGATATATATGACCTGATTACATGGGTTTAACGAACTGATAGCGTGGGTTATATACGATGTGATTATACAAACTGATAGTGTGGGTTATATATCAACTGATTACGTTAATTTCATGGGTAACATATACAAATTGATAGCTTGGGTTATATACAGACTGATTACATCTGATATACAGTGTATGACCTGATTACATGGGTTTAACAAACTGATACGTGGGTCATATACGAACTGATTATCTTATATACGAGGGTTATATATGAACTGATAGCGTGGGTTATGTTTGAACCGATTACGTGGGTCAAATACAAAGTAATACAAGCTACGAACAGAGAACCAAAAAAAAGAAACAGCTTCTCATTGAAAATCAACATGTCTTACATTTGTTTTATTACATAGCCAGTTAAACAAATCTACTAGTTGCATTGCAAACTCATTGCTGTTCAGTTGAACGGCAAACTAATCTTCCCTTTATATGTACCTTGTGATAATGGTGTCAAGTAGGGGTGTGAATCTTAGGCTTCACAGCGATTTGATTCGATTAAGGATACACTAGTTCCCATTTGATTCAAGGACGATTTTTTTTGTAACGATTCGATTCTGTAAACCACGATTCGATTCAGTAACTTGTAATCAAAATTCTATATCCATTAAATAAACATGCAGTAATGCGAGTGAGACTCTCTGTATTCATCTGAAAGGTGAAAAAATAATATATTTATTTTATAAAAAAGTAGTCCTGCATAATATTTTATGCTGAATACAAAAATGTAATTAAACATTGCTCGGTTATTTTTTTTTAACAATTTTCAGTAGACTACATGCTGGCAGGGGAGAGAGTCTCAAAACGTATTAAAACATTAATCCTAAGTAAGAATCACGATTCATCCGATTAAATGCATTTATATCGATTATTGGTGAAGCCAAAACGATTCATTCTATTTATTTATTTTTGCAGATCGATTTAGTTGAATCTATAGGACTGACAATCGATTAATCAAATGAATCGTTACACCTCTAGTGTCAAGAGTGAGCTCTATTGTGGAAACGTCATTTACAGGGAACTCTCTTCCACCAGAACTGGTTTGAATGCTACAGACCTTGGCTCAGTTCCAGCTCTTAGATGCATCAGGATTATAACAAACAAATTAAAAACATGACTCATAGGGTGGAATATATTCTACAAAGGACTTTCCTTCAAACTATGCATGTGTGGGAATATGTACACACTCACTGGTAAACATGAGAGTGCTTATATGAGGTGAAGAGCTGTATAGAGCTGTGGCCTCTTCTAATAACCCTATCCATTGAAGTTAGTTTTTGATCTTTTCAGAGTTTACTTAAACCTTTATTTAATAAATAACAAACATAAAAATAATAATACATCTTTTTTGTTAGTTTATTGAGCTAAACAGACAAATAATAAATTATGGAGGCTGTGGCCATTTTGCCTAAACAGCTAGTGTTTCAGGCAGCCCTGGGTCTTCTGCAAGGTTTGGGTGTGGCATGTAAAACAACACCCAGGGCTATGGATGTCTTGGTATTAGTGAGAAACACAATAGGTAGACTAAGCTCATGCAAATACACTATTCCCTTCCCACAGACCGTGTCTGGCCCTTCACCTGCAGCACTGGAGAGGCTTGAATTTCTGCCTCCCACCTGTGTCCACACTGACACCCATTTGTGAAATATTTTGAAAACAGCACTCCCTGGTTTTGATTTGCCAGTGTGTGTGTCTTTCTGTGTTTGTGTGTGTGTGCGTGAGTGAGTGAGTAAGGAAGCAAGCAAACAGGTCAGAAGACACTCTGACGCTGTTGTCTGACAACAAACTTTTTCACGGTCAATTTAAAACACATTGGTAGCATCTGTTAAAATGTGTGGATGACTCTTCTATGCGTTTGCCCTCAATTCAGGTCAGACACACCAAGTCACACTCGTACAGGGACACACACCCTCCCCTACACCCTCCCTCAGTGTCTTGTAAAGAAGTTATTATTATTTGACTAGAAGCTCATGTAAAATTCCACACCCGATCCCAACTGCAGCTCCAACTGAAGTCTTTCATGCCCCCACAAGAAACAAATTCTTGCGGCATGTGCACCTATGTATGCTATATGAGGACAGTTCAACTTCTGTCATTATTGCTCTACCCAACCCAGTCACAAGAAAGAAATGTTGGCACTGTACGTTTCTGTAAATCACAGTGAATACCAAAGTTTCTGAATCAGAAATACCGTTCATAAATATATTTCTTGTATCACACTTGCAGAAACGCACAATGCCATTTGAATAACGTTGTGACAAAAGGTTAGGTTTTCTGCAACTACTTGAAAACTTGTAAGATTCACACAAAACAACCACAAAGAGATGAATATAAAGAGACAAAAAAGTATGACAAAGACACATAAAATTACTACAAAGAGACACAAAATATTTAAATGATGAAAAAGACAAAAGAGGCTAAACAACTGAAAAAGCATGTGCGTTTTGCTGAGTCGGAGACGTGGTGGGGCCTTTTGCATGTCTGTGCCCAGAGGTTCCTTGTGTCCTAATTGGTCCATGACCGTAACAACCATAACAACCACAACAACACAAGTACAGTAAATAAACAACCATTAGTACATTTTCTTACCTTAAAAACATGACGATGTAACTAATGATAATCAGCAACAACTTTCCACGTTACATAACAATAAACAACTGTTTTTGTGGTATTAGTATTAGTATTCGCAAAAGCAGCTGTAGAAGTAGAAATGGTGGTATTAGTATTCACAATAGCAGCTGTAGAAGTAGAAATGGTGGTATAAGTATTCACTATAGCAGCTATAGAAGTAGAAATGGTGGTATTAGTATTCACAATAGCAGCTGTAGAAGTAGAAATGGTGCTTTTAGTATTAGCAATAGCAGCTGTAGAAGTACAATGGTAGTATTAGTAGGCCTATTAGTAATAGCACTTGTAGAAGTAGAAATGGTGGTATTAATGTTAACAGTAGCAGCAACAGCAGTAGTAGTTGTACTGCAACAGCTACAATTACCAGTACTACTACTGCTGTTACTGCTTCTTCTAAAACTTTACTACTAATTTACTACTGCCAATGCAAATACTAATACTATTGCTACTATTGCCTCTGCTACACATACCAGTAATAGTGGTATCCAAACTTTTGTTACTACCGCTCCTAATAATAGAATTGTTATTACCAATATGTAAAATATGAATCATCATAATCACATTTAACTACACAATTGCCCAATAAGAATCCTGATGCATTACTGCTTAACGGGCCCAGCTAGGTGTGTTTAAGTCCCATGTTTTCCTCAGATGCCAGCATGCAGAGAGACTTTGAATTTTAAATAGGAATGTGGTCGAAACCACTGATGGGGGAGCCTCGTCGATGTTTAATTGGTTAGCTCAGGCAGATGCTGCTCTGTCGTGCACTCTGATGATTCCCCACACTGAATTGTGTGTCCTCACCAAACACTTTGCTGTGACTCCTGTGTCCCTTTGGACCACCACCCCTCTATGTCAGAGAGACTTCAGGTGTGTGTGTGTGTGTGTGTGTGTGTGTGTGTGTTTGAACGAGCTGGCAAGTCCAAGCACGCCTGTATGGGAATGTCTCTCTCACTTGAGGAGACTCCAAGTAGGCTCGGCTAAAATCCTGGTGCCGTGGTCCATTAACATAGTGTAAAGATAGGAATGAATGCAGCTATCAGATCAGCTGTCACATTAAAAGACAGATGGACAGGTCCAGATCTGAAGGGATGCATATTGTTGGTTTGTTGTAGAATATGTTGCCTTTAGGCTCTCGGCCAATCAGCAGGGCCGCATCTCCACTGTTACGTTGCATAACCCACCAATGACTTGTGTGTCCCTGAGCTGCTGTGTGGGAGGGGAACCTCCTACCTGAGGAGGCTAGCAGCACTTCCTCCTCCGCCCCATCTGCACACACAGGTGAGTGGGAAGTGTTACCTGGCCAATACCTGCTCTTATCCCTGCCTATCTTCTACCCAAACGGCTTCACGTTGACTCTGGAGAAAAGGTAAATGTCCGTTTTATATTCTGCTAATTGCGCTCCTTTAGAAATAGTCGCAAAGCTCCACTTGTTTGCTCTTGATTCATTCATTTTCTGCGTGTAAATAGCAACCCCCCCCCCCCCCCCTCCCTTACTGGAGGGGGGAAAGGGCTGACTATCACTTGTTCCCTTTCATTATTATTATTTTTTGCTGTACTTTAACATGTATTGGGCATATTTTGGGCTGCGGTGTTAAAGTAAGAGGAAAGGCTTTGGGAGTTTCCTCCACACGCTCGGCTCGAGGCTGATTGACGCGCCGTGTCCCGAGGCGCAGCTTGGATGAGGTTTCCCCGTGATGCGTTTCGATGATTGATGTCTACTCACTGGTTCACCTGTGAACGGGCTCATACGCGGGCAATAATGTGCGTATTTTGTGGCACCCACAGGATTTGAATGCTGATTGTTCGTTAGATGCTCAGGGAGGCTGGTGTCCAGTGTGGACGCGCAGCTCTCTATTCCTTCCCCTGTGAACGCTCACTCGTCCGCGCCGTGGGACGGAGTTGAGCGGATGAAGGGAAAGGAACTATTTGCATTGCATTTTTTGCTCGTTTAAGATTTGGGACATTAAGACATTAAGGACATTGTGTTTTTTTTACATGCAAACTATTAATTAAAGCAGCTTCATTCAGATACATGGTCCATATGGATCCATTGGTGTTGCCGCTGTGTAAAGTAGTCACGGTTTCTATACGTTTCCTTTATGATCTCTCTGCGTTGATACGGTTTTACGCATTCGCTCGTGCGCTCTGATCAACTCGCGCCTACCGGAGGAGCCCTGCGCGAGTGGGCGGCACCAGCTGGCGCAGTGATGCTGGAGAACAATGATGCATTCAAATATAATAGGAAATAACCATACCTACGCGTCTCATAGTTTCTGTAACTTCGCCCATTTCTGCATCAACAATGAACAGTTAATATGTTTTCCTTTAGATCCAGTTTGTTCCTCTCACGTGTGAGCAGCATATTCACGTCACGTATCTGAATAACTGTCAATCTTTGATGAATCGACAGAAGCATCAACAAGGCAATGAAATAGAGGTGTAATGTGTGGGTACACATCTCCCAACCACTTGTGGTTTCCATACAATATCACATGAACTCCTGGAGAATTTAAACCAAAAAAGGGAGATACACCACGGATAAACTGAAAACGTGATCTTGAGGAACTTGCAAACTGGATGATATACAACAATTAGGATCCGCGGCTCCACACATCTTGTAGCAATAACAAGTGGAATGCCGAAGTGAATACTTCACCTGAAACAAACTGAGTTAAGTTGTGGCCAGGTGAGGCAGGCAAACCACAATTCCCCGTTTTCCTATGGGACTCGAATGCATCGTTGTGGACAGTTTGGCACGATTTTCGCTGTTTGCCTGCGCGTTACCACTCTGTGTGTTTGAGGAGGATCATCTCAATTAGACAGAGAGCTTCCTCGCACACGGACGAGGTGTGTTCACGTAGAAGAGTCTCATTCACACCGATGACTCGTGTAGGCAGGATGCGTTCACACCTTCTGCAATCATCTCATTGAGCTCGATACTAAGACAAACCGGTGGACGCGGAGTTTGTCGACAGGGAACAGTTTGACAGCGAGGTCAATCAGCGTTAAAAGAATGATTGGTAGCAGATCCCCGTCCAGCGTTTCCATGCAACAGCGCGGACGACTGTGAAGCCACGGGGGTATAGATGCTGTAGCGGAGAGAGAGAGAGAGAGAGAGAGAGAGAGAGAGAGAGAGAGAGAGAGAGAGAGAGAGAGAGAGAGAGAGAGAGAGAGAGAAAGCGACGGCACAGTAGAGCTGGACCCGGAGCGCCTCTGTAGACCCGATGGAGCGACAGGATGATGGGGATGACGAGCTGGTCGGGAGCGTAAATCACCGTGATAGTGCAGAGGAGCCCGGTAAGAGCGCGTTCCGTTACCACTTTTGCACATTTCGCAAGAAACGGATATGATTCCGATGGTGATGAGCGTGATGAGGATGTGTGCGCGCGCTGGCTGATATACGTAGCGGGACAATAAAGCTGTTTGCGCTCAATTTGATGCCCTTAAATTCCCTCTGGTAAGCTTCAGGTGGTTTGTTGCTGCTGATAACGCACATGGACGCACTGGTCCACATGTTTGTATGGGAAGGCAACCCGGAGCCTTTTACATTCACATGCTTACTGGTGCTCATTGTAACATGCCTAGGCTACCAAAATGTTTCCTCTCCTTGTTTTAACTTATCCCAACCGTAATCAAGGTATGTTTACACCGTAGCTCGGCTGGATGCAGCCTTGACACATTTTCTAGAATTTGCTGTAAACACGGGAGCTGAGAGCAGTGGACCAAACCAGTAAAGTTGTGTGTCCTGAAACCAAAACAAATGCTAAAAGGCTGCAGGAATGAGGGGAGAGTCAGGTCAGAGTCAGGTCGTTCTTTGTGGGTTCAACACACCTTTTACATTATGCCTTCGACATATCCCTTTGGATTCACCTTATCCACACAGCATGTCAATATTCACTTATTGACAAGTGTCTTTCCATAATAAACTTCCGGCTTCCCAGGAAGTTAGGTTTAGACAACAAACCAACAACATTGTACTGATCTAAACTATTTGCTAATGTTGGAGTGATTTTTTTTATTTGGTAACTGTCACAACATGTGTCTCTAAGCCTGACTTTATGGCTGTGCAAACACCTGTCAGTTTACATCAAACTAAGTGTGTCAACACTGTCAAGAGACGTCATTCTGTTATATCATTTTTTCCTTCAGTGTAAATCAGCCCGTGGTAACAATGAGCTTTCAATGATCACCAGGACCTAGATGACTATGACAATGCATGGCTTCCGTGACACTATTGCGTGTGCCCGGTTCCAGTTCTCGAGGCGCGAGGAAATAATTATTTATTTTGCCTGGAGACATTATCTTTTAACTGGATCTAATTGGCTTGTGCAATAGAAACGGTTGATTTCTTAAGTGATCTGTGGTAAAAAAAACATTTCTAACCTGTTAACCACGCTAAAAACACCGCTATGTCCATTTTTAAACTGGACATAAATAATCATAAATACATTGTGTGTGCATAGCTGGATTAAAAACTTCCAATGTCACTGAAGCAAATCCAAGGCCCACGCTGGGTGCCGCCTGTCTAGGATTTCTGCCAAGACATTTGGCAGACGCTATTATGTCTTAGGCAGGGTTGTGTTGTCATGAAATACTTGTTACTATTGAAATAAACCCCACAGTATTAGCTGTGGTAAATGAATGTACAGTATGTAAAATATATTCAGATATTCATGCAAAGAGGATTTCCTGAGGCAGTACCGAGCAAATAGCTCAGAGCACCATGATCCTAGTCAGCGCTTTATTCATGCACTGAAAAAAAAACAATAAATTTGTTATTAAATACCTTATAACCAGACATAGAAATCAGATTTGGTGAAGGATGCATGCTCGTGGTTATATGAGGAATGCAGTGTAAGAAGGCTCTCCATTGTACAAAGCCAAACTTGCCGTGCCAGACGTGTAACATCAGGTTCACTTCAGGTATCTCAATCTGCGGAAACAAAACCGGCCTGTTCTGATCTCTCATGTTAGTGCATGCGTCACCCGAGGCACCGTTCTGTCTGAGCCGCTGTTACTGTACCTTACAGCTCCGAGGTCAAGGAAGCATTCATACATGTAAGTGTGAACTGCCAGCTTTCCATTCACATATTTGTATGCATTTTTATTTAATGTATCACATTAGAAAAACCTAATGGAGACAACCAGGGTTCGAGTTATGATACAATCTCTGTGGGGGTCTCCAAAAAGCCCCCCAAAAATCAAACTATTGATGTGCAAGTAAATATAGGCTATAATTAAATAGGTGAGCCTGAAGTGATGGCTGCATAGTGCAGCCATGCTGCATTCTCGATGCTTTACTACACGTTTAGCTACTCTTATTACTTGTCATGTCAAGCTATTTATCTTTAACGTCAATATAACTCCATATGTGGAAGGGAAAATAGCTTTATTTGTAATTAAAATATCATGCTGCTGTATTTTCAGAGATCCCCACAGATATTTGAGTTAACTGCATTCATGGGAGCCAGTCCTCACTCACAGTTCAGCTTCCACTGACTCCACCTGGAGACAACACATTCAAAAAATGTTGCGAAGAACCGTTTTTACGTTCAGTTGAGAAGGTTTTTGCCTCAACAAGGAGTTGATGCTAAATGGATTAAGGAAATGTCTTTGCTGAAGAAATTCTCACATAGCATTGTTTTACTTCTGGTTCACAATCTCTGCTTCTTCTACTCTGGTGGATGATCCTCGCGTAGCCTGACACCAACTGCTGACCAAACATCGCTGTAGCCGAGTGTATTCGCTCCGAACCAGTTGA